>QLIY01002100.1:0-14987 GCA_003260075.1 Phallusia mammillata
ATATATAAAATGGAAGTATATCAGAAAGCCACCCTTCTAGTTAATCTTAATTTAATCCGTCCTGAAATTTGACCCCGAATGACCCAGTGGTTCACCCACAGGCCCCCAAATCGTAACATTTTTAAAACAGCTGTACTGACCAAACTGTGTGAGCTAGGAATTTCATGCTTTGCTGTTTGGTGCAATGTATGGTATTTTAAAGAATTTTGTAACTTTTTCATGGCTTCACTCATTTTTTTACCTATTAAACCCCAAAATATTCGGTTTTAGTTTAGGCCAGAAATACAAGCCTTATGGTGCTGAAATTTTTCGAAAAATTTAACAATTGTTTGAGCAGGGTATTCATTTAGTATTTAAAATTTTGCCAGTTACCTTTACAGNTGAAATTTTTCGAAAAATTTAACAATTGTTTGAGCAGGGTATTCATTTAGTATTTAAAATTTTGCCAGTTACCTTTACAACCCATAATATGTGTACGCTATCAGTCAGATATAAGTCCCAAGGGAGTAATTCACAGGTTTACGATTAAGGTGGAAGAGCGGAGTGCTCAGCTTGACGTCCGGACAGACGTTTCATGAGACAGTCGTATGGGCAATTAGAAATCAGCTGCTTTTTGTGCAGCAATTAGGTGTCGTTTTATTAAGTTATCACACGCATTTTCAGTTTTGTTGAAGGTTTCCCACCTGCAATGTGATTTAAATTCAATAAAATTGTTTCGGTTTCGTATATGTCAAGCAACATAAAGGTGTAGCCGTGTTACATGGTCATTAAATTCTCAATGTCAGCTTGTCCGCTGCATACCACGGGTCACTAAAGGTCAACGTGTAGGCATTACAACATAAAATTTTTCGTCATGAAGTAGCTTCTTTATTTTTGACAAATCAATTTAAGAATCAATACTTAAGTCGGGTAAAAATTAGGTGAAACGGTTTTGTTGAACACTAAAGACTACATGGTGTTAAAAACGGTGTCAAAAGGTGATCAAATGATTGTTTTTGTGAAACAAAGTTAAGTGAAAAACAAGTTGCTATGTATACCTTCGTAGCAAACCACTTTTTAATTTATAGTGTCTAAAACAACAGCCCCCCCCCCCCCCCCCCCCCCCCCCCCCCCCCCCCCCCCCCCCCCCCCCCCCCCCCCCCCCCCCCCCCCCTTTGTGTTTAAAAACTGACTTTGAATGACAATATTAAGGTCAAAGCAAGAGATTAAATTAAAAGTATTTTTCCTCTTCTTTTTTCCTGTATTTTTATAATTATATGACAATAATGATTCAAAAAGAATACGGACAAAAACTTTTAAGGTTGAGTTAATGCTTTGCTAAAAATTTGTCCATAAAAACCTAAAAATTAACGCAACATTTTTTTACGGTAAATTCACATCCCCCCCCCCCCCCCCCCCCCCCCCCCCCCCCCCCCCCCCCCCCCCCCCCCCCCCCCCAAAAACAATCATATGTGTAGATCACACTCTGTGTATAGTAAACTCATAAATAGGATATACAATATATAACATGGAAGTATATCAGAAAGTCACTTTTCTAGTTTTCTGTATCATTTTACTGCTAGTGTGCATTAGGCAGACTACCTTTCCTGTGCATATTGCCCATGACCTTTCTCCTCCACAGCCTTGCTTGTATTACATCAATAGCAAGACCTACAGCTACTTAATTTTCCTGTGTGTTGCCACTAAACTTTCAAAAAATTTAAGAAAATAGAGGAACCCCAGTAGCGATGCACAAAAAATGAACCTTGTTGCACACAACAGAATAACATACTACTACTGGAGTGCCATTAGGTGGCTACACTAGCTCTTGAAGGAAATTTCCTGTCACAAGCTGCGCTGATGAGGCCTTGAAGGTCAAAACAGTGTGTACTGTCTGCAATGCAGACTTTTTTGGTGCTAAATGGTTTTTAAATGTTTACTTGATTGCACAAATACACACCTTTTTATGTGACCATTATGTGTGTCTTTTCTTTCACCAATTTTTGATTTAGGTTTATGCTACAACCGCGAGAAACCGTAAAAGAAAACCTAGACACCAAGCATAAACAAGCTGATGAAAAAATCAATGAATAAAAGGTATGGTACAACTCAATTATATTTACATGCAATGTACATGACATGGGTCTCACAGCCTAATAGCTTAATACAGTGTTATGGAATAGGATAAATTTAAACTCCAACCAAAGACCTTTTGGGGGTAAATTTACTTTTGAATTTAGGGTAAAGTGGTATGGTCTTATTCACAGTAAATTTTCACAATCATTTAAAAAGTTTATCTTGTAAAACTATTTCACATTTAAATAGCTTTAAGTTGCCTGTGCACAATTAATCACTGTTTTATGAAATTGCTGAGTCACAAAAACATATGGGGACCCTGACTCTACAATCCAACTTTTAAGGGCCAAGTAAAAATTTCCAACTCAATGACCAAAGCACACAGCATCTACCATAATAGCTATCGTTTTTGGGACTAGGTTCATTGTTTTATTTTTTTACAGGCAAAGAAAACATATTTGGAGAGAAGTGTTAAAAGCCATGAAGAAAATTTGCGCAAAATGGTCTCCCAAAGAAGAAAATGACAAACCAGAGTGGCTGAACCCCCCCCCCCCCCCCCCCCCCCCCCCCCCCCCCCCCCCCCCCCCCCCCCCCCCCCCCCCCCCCCCCCCCCCCCCCCCCCCCCCCCCCCCCCCGTAATGCTAACCGGTTCGCTGATCTCATAAAATTCTGTGAGACGGTTCCATAGAACCGGTGCGAACCGGCTAAATCCTACCACTGACTGAAGTGTGTGATGTGTTTTATGGTTTCAAACAAATTTGTACTTTGTTGTATGGCACAAACATTGCTTGGCATCATATGCCAAATATAAGTCTATTGATTTCACAAAACTTTTGGCAGGAACAAAGTTAAGTAATTGATGTTGTGCCCAATTGCTTATCTAAGTATAAACTTAAAAACATACCAAATATAACAGTTGACAGTTGCAATTGGAGTTGTCTGTTAACTGTAAAAGTGTTTGTCATCACCAGTTACAAAAAAATGTTGTATACTGCATAACTATTGTGATCTTTTTTTTTCAGTGTGTGTAAGTATTGATTGCTTCAATAAAAAGCATATTGTTTGGTGTTGTGTTAATAGGGACAGGTTGTTTAGTGGCATGACTAAACGGTCTTTTATGGCATGCCTAAACCTACACATTTTTGGCATTTTAGCTTATTTCTGCTGGCAATTTTATGGTCAAACAGTGCAAAAGTTGGGAATTGCCTGTGGGTCGTAACTGTCGTAAACACCAACACGCCAAAAAGGAATGTCGGAGGGCACTAACTACACAAAATACCAAAAACTATTTTGTTTTCGTTTGGAAGGGAGTTAAAAAATTAAGGCTCGCCCTACGGACAAAAGAGCGTTGCTCCCCCCCCCCCCCCCCCCCCCCCCCCCCCCCCCCCCCCCCCCCCAGAAAAATATTTAAAAATCGAATCACTTAAAAAAAACTACCAGCCCTAGCATAAGTACGTCACGGAAAAATACAGGAAGCAGGAACTAAATGACGTCAGTTCCTTTTCCTGTATTTGGTTCCTCCTACGAAATTCTCAAGGACAAATTGAGCAGTGTATTTTGATAATCCGAAACATCTTTCTGGCCTAAAACCTGCGACACTGTTTCACAAAATTTTTACTTGATTATTTTGTCAGCAACATTTGCAATAGTTGAGGCTTTTCTAACAACGCTAGACAAAGTCGGACCTTCTGCGTTTTACAAAGAGTATTAATAATAAACTAACGGAGCATTCTCCAATACATTATCAAGGGAATCCTCTAAAAATGTTTTGTGAAACACTATTGTCCCCCCCCCCCCCCCCCCCCCCCCCCCCCCCCCCCCCCCCCCCCCCCCCCCCCCCCCCCCCCCCCCCCCCCCCCCATTCAATTATATCGGCAGTCACCGTCCTGCATCATTTCCGGGGTTTTAGGAACAGTTTGTCAGTTAGTTTTTTCTGTGTAAAAGTGCGATTGGACTTACCATGGCTTCAACAAACGAAGTAAGTAAAACTCATTAAAACTTACTAGTTTAGTCGTTTTGGCTGCAAAGTGTTTCAGCATAATGGTTGGCGAAAAACTGGTATTTATTCAATTAAGTTGAATAGATCATGCGTTGTTTATCTACATTGTTTTGTTACTAAACAGTTAGGAGAACTGGACTGTGGTGACATCACATGTGACCTTGATGATTTTGTCGCCGGTTCAGGAGGTTTCGGGGATGTTTTAATTGGTTACCACAATGGTTTAAAGCAAAAAGTTGCCATCAAAGTATTTGGGGTGTCTGGTGGAATGCACCAAAAGTCACTGATGAAGAAAATGTAAGTTGCAAGATTTTTTACATACAAGACAAGACCAATCTGGCTATTTATGGGTCCCCTTCCCTGAAGGGGACACATATTGATTTTACTCTAAATGTTTTTTCTTTTCTTTTTTTTTTCTTTTGTCCGACTCGTTTTTCCATCAAATCCTTGATGAATTTGGCTGAAATTTGCACAGATAGTAGATGTAGTTATGTAAATGTGCATCCCAATTTGTTTTTGTTGATAACCCCAGTATTTACCCCGCTAGCCCCCTAAAATAGGTATTTTCCCTCGAAGGTTTTCCGACTCGTTTTTTTATCAAATGTTTGATGGATGTGGCTGAAATTTACACAGATGGTAGATGTAGTTATGTAGATGTGCATCCCACTTTGTTTTTGTTGATAACCCCAGTATTTACCCCGCTAGCCCCCTAAAATGGGTATTTTTTCCCCGAAGTTTGTCCGACTCGTTTTTCCATCAAATGTTTGATGGATTTGGCTGAAATTTACACAGATGGTAGATGTAGTTATGTAGATGTGCATCCCACTTTGTTTTTGTTGATAACCCCAGTATTTACCCCGCTAGCCCCCTAAAATGTTTTTTCCCCCGAAGTTTGTCTGACTCGTTTTGCCATCAAATGCTTGATGGATGTGGCTGAAACTTATACAGATGGTAGATATAGTTATGTAGATGTGCATCCCACTTTGGTTGTCCGGATAACCCTAGTATTTACCCCGCTAGCCCCCTAAAAGGGGTGAGTTTGTAAACAATGTCAGAATTGGCTAAAATTTGGATAGCTTGTAAAGTATGCCAATTATCGTTATTGCGCCATTGCAGTTCGGGGGTTGTTAACAGCCCTTTGACGTCAGAAACATTAACGGTTGTTGCTCAAAACACCTCTAGTGGTTGAAATTTTAAACGTTGGCAGATTGGACTGAAATTTTGCAGTACTATTGATTGAGTCATTGTGGTTTCCTACTTTTAAGTTTGTGTGTGTTGAACCTCAATTAGTTATCCTACTAGCCCCCTAAAATGAGTTTTTTAATTTAAATAGTTTTTACTCCATATAGCATATTTAGATATGCACAGTACCAATCACTGTGTTTGTCTTCACAATACCAAACTTACTCATTGTTATCTATTGAATTGCATTATTTTCAACTTTGCATGTATGGGGACCCATGAGCTTTTTTCTGCAGAAACAACCAAGGTTATAAAAGACCATGGCTAATATGGGACCCAATACAAAATAAGCATAGGAAATATATTTATGTTTTAAAATAGATCATAGTGTATGTGCAAGGGAAATATGTGCTAAGCCACCCTTCTATTTGAACATAATATTCTACAGGATACAAAAAGAAATGGAACACTTGTTAAAAGCAGACCATAAAAATGTTGTTCGCATTCTTGGCTACGTCCAATGGTCCTTTACAATGGGAATTGTAATGGAATACTGCAAAGGTGGAGATTTACAAACCTTACTAATGGATACATCCATAGAACTGGGCCTTGCTGTGCGAGTTCGCATTTTGTACGAAATATCAGCAGCAATGGCTTTCTGTCACAATTTACCTGACAAGCATTTAATTCATCAGGACCTAAAACCTGGAAACATTTTGCTTGATGAAACACTACACTGCAAAGTAGCTGACTTCGGAGGCGCAGAAATGGCAACTTACAGTATTTCAACAACTGCAAATTCTTTGGCAAGAACCAAGAAGGAAAGGCCTCAATTCACTCCCTACTACACCGCTCCAGAAAAATTAAAGGACATCACCTCAAAACCAAAGAAACAGCATGACATTTACGCATTTAGCATGATAATTTACTCGATTCTTAGTCGCAAAGCTCCTTATCCACGTCTGGCAGCAGAAGAGCGACGGGAGTTATTTCAATTAATCATGAAAGGAAGAAGGCCAGACTGCCAGGAAATACAGAATTGCATGCAAATTTTGATTGGCGAAGACCGAGAAATCACAGAACAACTCCAACTACTGATGAAGCGATGCTGGGATCAAGATCCAAATAAGCGCCCCACAATGACTGAGATAAATAGAGAATTAGAATCACTTTTAAAACGGCAAAAAAGCACCAAGCTGCTTTAGCAAGTAAACCAAACTTTGGCACAAATGGATTTGGGTGGCCCACCGGTGGTCAGTGAAAGTCAACGCATTCCCCTACACTACTACTCCATGAGGGCAGGACGTTTTTATGGTAAAATTGCAATTCAAAAAGTAAAGAATGTTTTTACTTGTTATCTTTAATTTTCTAGTGCCTTTCACATCTAGTGACACCAAAGAGCAGTCAATCAAAACACGAGATCAGACATGGGGGCAAAATCAGTCTTCTCAACTAGAACAAATTTCTGCAACCAGCATATCGCTGCAACAAGGTTTGAGACAAATTAATCCATGGAAAGGTTTTATATCTAAATGATAAAACGAGTTTTTGTCCTGAAGTTTTTATCCTAAAAAATCAAGGTTTTAACGTCCCATACGAGAGTCCTTCATCAGGATAATGGCATATTGAAAGACAAATTTCTTATAAAGCAATAAACCATCAAAACTTACATAAAAACAGTGACAAGCATGTGCAACACACTGGCATCAACGTAAGGATAAATCATAGTTCATTGCTGTAAAATTGGCTGATATTATTTATCGACATTATAATGCCTGCTGTAACGTTAATCAAGTTGGCACGTAAATGATTAATTCAAGACTCAAAGGAAAAATAATGTATTAAAATGAGTAATCAGAATCCATTTTTTTGCCTAAACGAAATGAAAACTTATTGTTCAAACTTTTGGAAGCTTCTCACAAACTTGCCTAAATTTTGTGTAATGGATAACAAACCACTGATTGCACCTAATACCCAAAATGTTTGTGGTATAATGCCATCAAGCAGTGGTGTAAGCGCAGTGGGAAAGTTATTTACTGTATTCTGAATCAACAAGGATAGATATGCATTTCTGTCGCCCTAAATGTGCTTCATACCAATTTTATTCACATTTAACTCCGTAAGTGCAAATTAGCAACTCTGATGAATTTGTGCTGTAGATTCTGGAAAAAATCCTAATTCAGCACTTTGCAAATAACATCCTGATTAACCAGTTGCATCTTTATTTTAATCACAGTACGCCAGGCCCATTAAAGGCGTCATACCAAATCAGCTGGTCACCAAGCATTCACCACCTGGTGATCCCCTACTACGAAGCTGACATGTGCAGCATATGAGGCAGGCAACGGGTGACTGTGATTCGACTTCCGGCGGATTCTCCACAGAGCCTGCGTAGCTCAGTTGGTAGAGCGCGAGTCCCGGAAAGACTCCTGTTGTGGGTTCGAGTCCCACCACAGGCTAGATTTTTCTAGCCTACGCCTTACCATATGGTGGTGAATGCTTGGTGACCGGCTGATTCTGTATGACGCCTTTAATGGGCCTGGCATACTGTGATTTACATATGAGTGTGCTGTGATCGCTGGTCTGCATCGGCGCTTCGGGGCTGATCCCAGTTATGAATTTATGTTCATCTTAACATCTTTATTTTAGTGCATTTTTATTTTAGTGCCTACACTAGACATCGCTGTTGAACAAAACATTAAATCAACAGTGGGTGCTCAAAAGCGGAGACTGTCTCTTGATAAACAAGGGGAAACTTCTACTAGCATCAGATCGCAACAGAGAGGTATGAGATAAATTGAATGGCCTACAGGAAAAATCATGCTAAGTTTTTATGGGTCTGGTTTTGCACGAATATAAAGACACATCTAACACAGCTTAAGTTTAACAAGTTATCCCTTTATAATGCCATAGTGTGATGATGTTTTCTGGTCAGCATATAGTCTAGGCCAGGGGTGTGCAACATTTTCGTTGGTGATATTTTAGACATCAAGCGAGGGCCATACGTTTTTTCATATTCACAATAAATTTGAAATTCTTCCAAAGTATCAATACATTTATTTTTTGAAACATACAGAACACTGGCTTTCACAACAAAATAATTCACCACTACACTGGCTTTCACAACAAAATAATTTTTTGTGAGACAAAGGATATTATTAGTAACATTCGGTGAGGTATGATTGCCTTTAAACAGGTTTCTTATAATACTAAAAATTAGACTCAACCACACAGTAAACTTCAACACAACTCTATGGCACAATTCCAAGGTTAGCCCAGATACATACAATGATTTTGTCTTTACATAACAATGCCTATTCTTAATAATCAACTAATAACTATCAGCTTTTAATTTAAAAATCTTTGGCACATAAATGGCATTTAACGCATAAATTGCATCTAACCGATTAAAAAATATGAATTTTGTGCTGTCACAGGCCACTCAAAAGTTGCTTGCGGCCTGCGAGTCTTGGTTGATCTGCTTTACACCCCAACAGCAGTTTTTACCTAATAAGCGCACCAGTCATAATGCCAGTGGCTGCATTGTTTTAACTTTCTCAGCATGTTGCTATTAAACTGCCAATAAAATAATAATAAAATGAATGTAGTTAAAAATGGGGGGGGGGGGGGGGGGGGGGGGGGGGGGGGGGGGGGAACCAAACCCAGCATTTGTAGGTTGCCAAATCACAATATATTTTAGGGATATCCTCGTAGCTGGCCCACAGAGCTGTAAATAGTCTGTAATGTAGCACTTAGATAAAAAAAAACTTCGGGGACCACTGATCTCGGCAGGTTAAGGCACTCTATTACTATATTTCCATGTCACAAGTACGATCCCATTTAAAATCTGGTAAAGCGGCTGTTAAATTGTATAAGTCGCCTCATCTTCTGAACAACACTTAAAAAAAACAGGAAAACTTTTCTGAGGAGTGGATTAATTTTTAAATGTTACAAAAGTATTATTATATGATTTTGCAAACCAAAAAATGTGGTCGCAGGTCCGATGAAATGAGTTTGGTGACCTGTGCTTTAGATCAGGGGTGTCAAACTTGCGGCCCACGAACACTCAACAACAACTGTGTTATTTTGTCAGATATATGTGCGGCCGTAAACATGTTCATTAAAATATTTGTACTGGCGGTCGTGACGCAATTAAAACTCTTTTGAAACAGCATTACTATATGCGTCAGATTTTTTGTACGCCTATTGTGTGCAAACAATGCGGACAAACAGGAACCACTGGCATCACAATATAGATTATGACGTAATAAACAATTAAAACTGATGTTAACACTGTGCAGCTTAATTTGTGCATCAAGTTGGAAATTAATCTGGGCTTTTGATGCGCCAATAGTTGGTATATGTGATTTCAATCTATTTCTTTACACCTGTAATCTTAAAATAAAAACCAGCAGGTAGTTGGCGGCTGTTGGTAAAATAAGGATCTGCGATGTGGCCATAGTAGCGAAAAGGTTGTTTAAGTGTACAAAATTAGATCAAAAATCACATGCGGCCCTCGGCATAATTTCAAAACTGCGATGTGGCCCACGAACCCCACGAGTTTGACACCCCTGCTTTAGATCATATGTACAGGCAGGTTTTTTTTTAAGGTGACACCTTAAAAACACACTGTGTACAGGGAAAGTCCCTCACCTGAACCACTTCTACAATAAAACAAACCAGCATAAAAAGCTAAAAATGAATCAACTGTTTGTCAGATTATAAATTCAACTTTAATGGCTTTATAATGAGACATATTTTCTATCTGTAGTGATTCAAGCCAAGCAACCGCCTCATGTTCAGCAAAGAGAAAATTCATCAGAACAGGGTTGGATTGAAAACATAGGAAAAAGGATAAAAAAACTTTTTCTGCAGCGAGGGAAAAATCCACCAGGGCATTTACAACTTAAAGGTAAGTTTAAACCAGGGTTTTTAAACTGAGTTCGATCAAACCCCAGGGGTTCACAAATGCTGACTCTGGGGTATGAAGGTTTTTTAAAGTAGAAATATTTAGCAAGCATTTTGCCATACTCCTGACATAAAAAAGCTGCTGAAACATAACAATCAACAGATTGCAACGACAAACCTGTTTCTCTTTGTGACAATAGTCTGTATAAAATAGCAAAATAACGAACCTTTAATGGCACCTAAATCAAATTAGTGACACATCTTTCTAATGCATTATCTAATTTGCCATTTTTCCGTAACTGGAAATATGTGCACTTGGTTTATTGCTTAGTTCCAATGCGAAATATACACAGTATCAAAATAGGAAATAGAAAAAGTAACATAGTTGAAAGGTCAGAAGGAGTGGAGAAAATGTTACAAGAAAATTAAGCCCACCCAGTGGGCACACCAACACTCAATCCTCACAAAAGTATGATATTTTGCTTATTGCCTGACCCAGCATAATATATTGACTGATATTTTAACTGATTAACAAATACTTCATATTATCTACTACAGAAAGTTCCTCACCTGAACCAGCTTCCAGCCAGTCAAACACCACTGCACCAAAAAATGTGGAAACAAAAGGTTTATTCTGTTTGTTTAATTAACTATACAGTAAAGAAAATGGACAAAATTCAATGTGTATATGCTACACTAAGTAAAATTGCTCTGATAAGAAAAAAAGGGTTGCAGACCCCTGCTGTAAAACATAAGCACACCTTTCAGTTAAACTGCATTAATAGTTCATTGTTTGCAATACTTTTCTAGGGAAAAATGCAACCGTCAAACTGATTGTCATAAATATCCTGGCCAAAGTTGTTTGGGAAACTTTAAATTTGGGAACTTTAATTTATTTTAAAAACTTTAAAAAGTTGCTGGAAATGGTGTATATATTCACCATTTTGCATCTGTGTTTATGTGGTGACCCATTTGTTCCTGCTTGAAAAAGCAATTATGTTCGAAAAAGGTGTAAAAATAGAGACTTGATTGTTGGGTGTCAAATGTAGGATTTTGATCATAATGTGAACTAGAAAGTTTTGTCATACTGTGAAAGTACACCTGCAGTCTGAGCTTCTGTCTCCTTGACTGATTTAAAATATTCGTTACAAACATTTCACCAAAGTTACATAAGATGTTTGCTTCCAAAACACGCTTCACCAGTCATGTGCTGAGAACAACCTAATGTAGCAAGCTTTGTAACACAATTGCATTTATTTATGTCACAATCAAAGTTCTATGTGTCATTGGTTTGTAACATAAACAAAAAACTTGTCAAATCAGGTCACATTCACTGCCAAATCAAATTGTATTCGAATCTATTTGGCAAAACTATGTGACAACATATTCTCGACTACTTCCGGTCTGGAAGTAATCGGCAATTTGAATTACATTCGGAAAAATATAGTCCATGTATGCGATTTTACTAATCTTACATTGCCAAAGGCTGACAACAATTCGAATTGTATTCATAAAAAATTTCCATGTATTCGAATTTCCGAATTCTTAGGATGGCAAAGACCCACAACAATTCGAGTGTATTCGAATGCATTTACTCAAGCTTTTGTATTCATGAATTGTTAATAAAAACGTCAAAAGTTAACATCAACTAATTGAATTGTATTCATGCACTATCTAACGAGAGCCAAAATCATTCAAATACAGCATAAAAGTGGTAAAACCTGTATTCTAATGCATTCGAATACGAATTGCCCCATATCTGAGTGCGTAAACACCCAACGATTCACACACACATAATTAACAACATAACATGTGTATTGTTTCCTTGTGTGTTTCTTTTCACAGAAACAACTGTGCTTTAAAATGCCATATGCGGATATTTTTGTTTCGGTTAACCGGATAACAAAAGAATAGTGCCACGTAAGCGTTTTATGCATTTTAACATAATTTTAGAAAACTAGCAGTTAATGTGCAGTGACAGATGCAACAGACGACTTTAAGTTTATCCTAGTTAATACGAATATTCACTTTGTTGTACATATTCCCTCCTGATGTTAAAATTCACGGTAGAACTACTAACACTGGAACTCAGCTAGCGCCTGGTTTGGTAGGTGGCGCAACAAAGCATATGCGGTAATGGTGCTGACTTGGTAATTATTCTTACCATAGACCCATATTGCTGAGTCAGCACTTTGAACGCCTATGCTCCGTTGTGCCACCTACCAGAAAATTCACGAGAAAATTGAAGTCACACTAAAAAAATAGAAAATGCATCCATTGTAAGTTGATTCGCTCGGAAGTATAACTTTTGAGATTCGAAAAAGAAATGTTTGTTTAATAACGATGTTTTGGGCCTATTTTTGCTCAAAAAATTGACTGTAGGGAAAAATATGAAACAACTAATGTATCTTGCTTTTTAAGAACTACACTGCTGAAGCAGTAAATTTGATATATGCTGGACAATTATAAACACTAAAACAAAGTCTGTGCCACAATTGGACGATATTGTAATAGACTTATTATTATCCGGTTAACCGGATAGCTAAATTCAAAATATCCGTATATATCTGTTATCCGGATAGTGGAAATTATTGATATCCAAACCAACCCTAGTGCTGTTGTTTCACTAGCACTGTTTTAATAGGTAATGAGCAGGAGCAAGTGTATTCAACAGAAGGAGCTAAAAAATTTATTGACAACACTCAAATTGAAATTGCACTTGGTATGTTTTATGTCCTATTAGTTATACATATCTGTTATTAACTAACAAAATTTAGGCCCTTTGACTGGTCTTTATTTAAATCTGCTCACTAATGACAAACATCAAATACTTTGGTTGCACCACATCTTATTTAGCGTCTTCTTTTTAATAAGGGTACATTTTGTCGTTTTTAAAGTGGTTTAATTGTGGGTTTCCTTCTTGGTGACATTTTAGTCTTAGTGCCATTCACCTTTTTTAATGTATAAAAGTTTGTAGAAATTTTATGTTTTATTCTTTTCGCAGTAATGGCCTGCTGATTATATTCTAAGTTAGGTCAAATAATGTTTAAATTTAATACAGTTAAGGCAGATTGTAGACTGCATAGTTTATTAAGAAGTTGTTTCCCCGCATTATCTCACAATAGTGGACAGCGTGAACAGTTTTGTAATCCAGCTTATTCTTTGGTAATTTGGGGAATGGTAGCACATTTAAATGTTGTGTGGTTGTATCCTTTTATAATTCCAGTTAAATTTTAGCCATTGGGGCATAGAGTGTCCAATGCTTTTCAAACCTGTTTAAAATATTTTTGCAAAACTCCTTAGGTTTTGGTAACTATTCAGAAACAGATTGCGAAAAGTATGATGATGTTATCAAAAAACCTCCAGGCTCCCCAAAAGTAAGTGTTTTGTTTTTGTTTTGCTAACAATGTGTTTGAAACTGCAAGATGCATGAATGTCTCTAAAAAAAATTTTAAAATGTATTTAGGGGGGGGGGGGGGGGGGGGGGGGGGGGGGGGGGATTGTCGTAATGTTTTGCAGAATTTTTTGTATGTCAATCAAATGTCAATGGCTGTTGGAAGACAAGGAGCAACAATGCAAGTCGGTGGTTGCACAGTTATCATTCCTACTGGCGCTTTGTTGCAGGATCATAATATTTGTCTTACTTCCATGTATGGAAACAAACATGAAAACAGGGTAAGTTTTCAGAAATCAAAGCTTGGTGAAAAGTCAGTTTCATGCTTATCATTGTCCTATTGGTTCCATAAATGTTTATACCAGCTCATATACTAATTGCTATAAGAATAATAAGCCTGACAATCATTTAAAGCAGCGCTTCCCATGTGGGCTGCAACGCTTTTCAAACTATTACCATACCAATATAATTTTTTTTTTAAAGTTACACAGTTCGTGAGAACATACTTTCAAGTCTAACTATATACCTCTAAAATATAATATTACTTGCTATGAAAGCTGTATAAGAATTCACATTGAACAAAGCTTTATCACACAAACAAACTATAAATTGTAACGTCACAACATTACTTAAACTGCAATTGTCGCATCACATCACTACTTGTATTAGTAACTATCACGAAATCGAAGACATAAAACAGTCTTAACACTGACACACTAAATGCTGCATTGCATGTGAGCTTGTCTCCCAATAAACTCCAACTTCATGTCATCGTATCAAATCAGCTTAACAGAAGTATTGCTTGTGGGGTTACTATTTTTCTATCTTAGTTTTTGTTCTTTTTCCATTGTGGTTTTGTCGCAATATGAAACGGTGGGCAGCCAAAAAATTTTTTTTGAGAAGTGTTTTTTGTGTGGTTTTTTAATGCAACACAGTTGTTGATGGAATTTTTGTTGTATTTATGGGTCCCCTTCTAGAAGGGGACACATATTGTTTTTGTCCGTATTTTTTTTTCCTTTTTTTCTTTTTTCTGTCTAACGCTGGTTTGTTATACGTGTTTGGTCAAGAAAGAGTGCTTCAAATTTATTCAAATTTGGACAGATGTTAGTTATTAATCCAAATTTGATCCTCCTGAAGTTTGACTCCGAATAACCCAGCGGTTCACCCACAGGTCCCCAAAACGTATTTCTTTATAAACGGCTATACTTACTGAAGTACAGCATCTCTGAGTGATATGCTTCGTTGTTTGGTGCAATATAAGGTATTTCAAAGAATTTTGTATCTTTTTTTCAATTTACCCACTTTCACACCTTAAACCCCTAATTTTTCATTTCTGTCTAACGCTGGTTTGTTAAATGCGTTTGGTCAAGAAAGAGTGCTTTAAATGTATTCAAATTTGGACAGATGTTAGTTATTAATCCAAATTTGATCCTCCTGAAGTTTGACCCC
>QLIY01002101.1:0-22950 GCA_003260075.1 Phallusia mammillata
GACAAAAACAATATGTGTCCCCTTCAGGGAAGGGGACCCATAAAAATCCATGAATTTAAAAGAAATAAAAAAACAAATCCAAATAATTGTAATCACAAATCAGATGATAGTTTTGGTCAAGTTTAGTCGATTATTACCTGTAGGCCGTTAATGCAAGAGCACCATAATGAAAGGCTTTGTCATAACTGTGGCGTTCAATTGCTGCATCCATTGCAAAGTCTAAAACCTACATTCCAAAAAAGTGTTCATACAATTTTATTAAATATGTTGTAATGAATTTATGTAACAGTAAGTATCACATTAAATGCAGTTAATTGCATTAATCCCTTTATTTGCATGGGGATTGTGAATCCCAAACCTAATGTTTGCAGTGTTGCCACTATTTCAGTAAGTGCTACAAATATCTGAATACCAAAGAAAAGCAATTTTCTGAAATATATACACAACATGTTTGGACAAGATCTGAAATCGCATGACAAAATAAAAACAACTCAATTTGTTATACCTTTGCCATGTAAACATTTTCTGGTGGTAAAACTTTCCGATGAATATATCCGTCAGTTAATTCTTTGATTTTGTCGTATTTACCACCATCTCGAAACTCATGAAGATCTCGAAGAAAGTTTTTTGCTGACTCTTGTTTTGATGATGTCATCAGGCCATCAAAATCCTGCATCATCATTTTATCCTGTTCATAAATACACAATCTCATGAAGGTTAGGTAGTGGGCTTTGGTGATTCACCTTGACAGTTTTGACAACATTATTTTTTTCAGCCAGCAAACATAAAAAACATATTCTCTACAGCATTAGTATTTTTTGTTTTTTACTCAACCAGCAATATATAGAAAACTGGTTTCTTAAAATTCATTTTTAAATTACCCTTTTTGTTAAATGTTAAGCCTTTTTAAGAAACAAGAGCAATCTATGTAAAAACAATTAAATCTCTGTGTCTGTAGGTTATGCAATCAATACTTACATGTCTGCAGGAGGTGCAAGCAACACATTTGCATTGAAACCTGTACACATTCATTAATTCCTCCTGTCGGTCACAGGTTGGGGCAAAAAGGTCGGTATAACTAATTAATAGCTGTGGAACAAAATAAGGTTTTTAGGCCTTAAAGGGAATAAAAATTTTAAAAAAATATTTGTGGTTTTTCAATGTGAAATTTTAAATAGATGATATGAAAAAATAATCACCACCTCTTCTCCTTGGTCAATGTCTCGCAATGCTCGAATGTTTAATCGCATCTGGTCAAACTCAGCGACACAATTTGGTTCACAGCTGTGGTTCAGGAGACTGCAACTGAAAACAATTGCCAAAAAACGTTATTAACATTTGATATTTGCACAGTAATATGCACAGAAATATATTTTGGTTCCTAAAAGAATTTTTTTGCGAGAAAACACCCAAATAGAGAAAAGCAAGCAAAAAACTGTGTTATATTGAACAAAGGATTGGTAAGACATTTGTTAAGTGACATGTCTAGTCATAGGCGTAGAGTTTTAAAAAATACCGGGGGTGCGCCGTTTGATCTTCCAAAAATGATGCCTATACTAGTACAGTATCTGTACCAGTATAAGACCAAATAACGACATCTTTTACGTGCTTCAGCCTGTAGTTTCTATAAAATTAATTTGCAAATAGTCACTTGGCGCAATATCTCTGTGTTCGATTGAAAAGTTTGCTGTGCTTAAATAACGTCTGATGTAACGAAAGGACGATTTGCCGAATCAGCCATTTTAACAACGATTAAGTTTAAAAACGTGTTACGGCGGGAAATAAAAGTAAAGCAATTCACGTTTTAAATATAGCCGACACTTAAACTTAGGTCACCCTGGAACAAGTTTAGGCCGTTGCAGAGCTTTGCAAACGGACATTAAACTCGGCTTAGGAATTAATATGTTAACTATTTTTATATTTATTTTTTATTGCAGAGAGTTATTGCGACAAATAATACTAAAACGTTAGTCCATAAGTCATGTTTATGTTGCATTAAAATGCCCATTTATTGCGAAACAATTACAATTGTTACGTTTCAGCCAATGTCTGTTCGATCAATGGCGTGAATGCAAGCGCATTTGTTTAGCTGGAAACACGTTTTAATTAAACCGACGTAACCTGAACAAAGATGCGATTTTGACGTTANGCAGCCACGTTAGATTGCAAATGTGTGATGAACACAATCAACACATTCTGGTTAAACTTCTTGTGTGCATGTGTAAAGGGGTCGCGTGGTGTTAGAAAATCTCTAAAGGGGGTCGCGTGGTAAAAAAAGGTTGAGAACCACTGGTCTAGTGCAATCAGACAGATTTAGTCTTTCAGTTAAGGTCAGTGGTCAGAAAACTATAAAAAATCAGGAATTCTACACCTAATGTGTTTATATCAAAACTCAGTAAGCACATGCATTACGCAAAGACTGATACAAAGAGCATTTGGTTAGTAGTGATTTGTCCTTTTGTTAAATAGGCGTTATGAAATTGGGTTTTGTTAAAGGCAGCTCTTCTTAGTAAAGCAGGAATTTTGGGCACAACATGCCAATCAGGATTTCAGTACACAGAACTTCAAAAACACCTTACCAATCTAAACATAAATGCAAATAAAGTAAATGTTGTGTTAAAGCTGTTTTACCTTAAATAAACACCTGTTCCAATATCAGCTTGCATTTCCTCATCAGAGATAGCAAAGCTGTTGTTCTTTATCTGCAAACAAAAAAGAATGTTATTCTTATGACATAAAAAATACGAAACACATTTGACATAGACATATGAACCCAACCACACCAAACAAGTATCCTGACTTTAAATACTGTACATAAAGTGGCGTATTCCAGGGATTAACATTAATTTAATATTAATTGTAATGTAACAAAAGTAAAAATGAATTATTTAATCCACTAAAACTATGAAAATCTTGTGTGTGGCAATTTTTTGCAAAGGGTTCACTGCCCTACCGAACTGATAGTGTATTTGAAAAATTGTCAAAAAAGGTTGAAAGCATTGTTTGTGATGCCAAACAATAAACATGCAATTGTTTGTCCTAAAGTTTGTACTTTGCTAATGAGACTGTGTTGTAGGGTAGGTGTGAATCGTAATCCATTGATACTTCTGTCTTCTTGTTACTAATTTTAGTCTTTGCACAACTCAACATGTGGGTCACATACGACTGGGTTGCGGACTTATCTCGTGTGTTTAGGCACTGCTAACAATTTTAATCTGACTCAATGCATCAATTCGATTGGAAAAAGAAACAAAACAACCATTAACATGTAAACCCGGGTGTCAAACTCAAACAACTTTGAGGGCCAAAAACAAACTTTTTAGTAAGTCGAGGGCCACACTATGCAAAAGTTTGTTAAAGTGTAACATGAGAACAAAAAAACATTGCATGATTAAAAAGTAAAATGTTCATTAATGCCATTAACTACATTAAAAAGCAATATTGTAGTAAATATCAAACATATATACAGCGTAGCAGAGTAAAAGAACCAACTGCGCTTTATTGCTTTGTGTGAAAACAATGACACAATGATGCAACAATCGAAATTGCTGATTCTGAAGATGGGCTATTTATATCATCCTATTAAAACCACTAATAGAGAATGATTGTATTATGTAAACTCACTGGTCTAACAGGGTATTCCGCCTAAGACATAAATTCTAAAGTTACTTCGAAGGCCGCACATAAACTCTTAAAGGGCTGCATGCGGCCGAAGCAGCGCATGTTTGACACCCTTGATGTAAACTACGTGTGTGGGTGCAGATAAGCACAGTATTTTCCATGGAAATTTCTCATGGCAGAATAAATATGGTGATAACATGCCTTAACGTAAATTTCTAAAAAATGTTCAAGTTTCTGGATTGAGTCCTGCGTAGATGATTATAACTTTTGCACTGACCTTCGCACATAATTCAAGAACCGCTTTTATGTCAGGAACTTGCAAAGGGAGAGCACCCTGTCCCCAATAGGAATGCAGCACAACCACAAATTGACCCAGTCCTTCTTTCTGACTATCAGTAAGGCGGCTGTAATCTGTAAAACAAAAAAAAGAATTAACTTTTATAATGTTCTTTAGCCACAAAGCGCATTTAACCAGGTAGTTTATAAGCTAAATAAGTTACTGCATTAAAACCCTTCAATCATCACAAATGATTCGTACTTATGAGACTAGCTGGAAGTAAGTTTGGGATGTGATATAGCATTACAGCATTCTTTGTTCCTATGCTATTAATGGATCTAATGTAGTAGATCACTGTCAATGCTAATCCACAGTACAGTACCACAATCAATTGGGAAATGCTGCAGACAGTGTACACTGTTTCGACATATAAGGTCTCATCAATGCAGGTGGTGACGGGAGATCTACTGAATAACCTTATATAGCCAGGCACTCCAGTTTGTTGGGAGCAACAAGCTAAAAAGCAATTGAGAAATATTGCATAACCACAGCTACCTTATAAAAAGAAGCTTGTGAAAACTCAATACTTTCAATTGTATTGACATAATTTATGTTCTTGTACATAATCAGTGCTTTAAAATCACACCAAAAGTACATACACAATGAAACAATTCAAAAAAAGCGTTGAATTTGTTAAAAAGTAAACAATTCAAGGTGACAATATACTAAAATTAGGACTAGTGATAACAAAGCAAGCTGGCTTGACCCCTTCTCTTAGCACCTAAAATCTTGTCAGCTGTTTACTGAGATGGTGTGAACACACAACAATGAGTTGGTTTGGCATCAACAAAATTACAAATGGTAAACAATCTTAGGTCATTTGGGTTGGATTTTTTTAATGAACCAAACTTTCCTGCCGGTCCGCCAAATATTTTTCAATTTTATATCTTAATTGCAAAATGACAGGTGTTGGAGGCATAGAAATCGTGTGGAAGTCAAGGCTCTATTTCGCCTTGCAGAAACTTCAATAGACCCGCGTCTAATACGTATGATATCAAACAGACAGCAGCAACTTCTCATTAAATTTAATTTTTCATGCTTTTTTGAATTGTATATTTTTGTCGTGATTTCATTTTGGGTTGATTTTGAAAGTCCACCGGTCCGCAAAATTTATTTCAAAAGTTTGCCGGTCCGCAAACTTAAAAGGTTGAGAACCACTGATTTAGAGCACAATGCCAAGGATTTGTTGCCACTGTTATGCATCTTGTTATCCAATATGAATGGAGAAAGCACAAATTCAGTAATCCTATGTAGTAATATACATGTTCTGCTTATTCTATACTATTGCACATAAAAGAAAACAACATACTTGACTCTAAATCTACTATAGAAATCAGGTCTTCAGGTTTATTGTCATCCATGGAATCTTCCTGCAAAGTAACCACAGTAACAATAATTCTGCACAAAAGCATCACAAATAGCACTCACTCACCAACTTCCACAAAACACGGCTAAGGAGTATAACAAAGTCTGGTGGAATTTTGGGAGAAACTCTTTTCAATGCTGCACACTCTGGTTTGTGCTGATGCCATGCACCTTTCTGCAAAGAGAGATTAGTAGATAATCTATTGCAGTGTTTCTCAACCTGGGGGTCGCGACCTCCCCCCCCCCATTTCAAAAGTTTGCCGGTCCGCAAACTTAAAAGGTTGAGAACCACTGGTTTAGGCGATACCCAAGTTTCGCCAGACACAAATCAACTGAGCGTGAAGCCGTACGAACTACAAAGCAAATCAAAATAACGCCAAGTCCTAAAGGTTCCGGGTTTAACTGCCAAACAATGCTAGTGAATGGCATTTTTTAACCAATTCATATTTTTCCTACATTTCTTAGGGGATGCGTTGGTTGGGGTCATCAAATTGTTTTTTAACAAAAAGTTATAAGGACTCTTACGACGTGTGTTTATTGCATCGCCTAAATTTTAAATTCTGACCCACACCCACGTAATTGCTTTCAAGCTAGCAATTGGAATCTATAATACCGCTCAACGGTTTGTCCCAATTCTTGTCGTAACTTCTCGTGTTGTACATTTTCTGGAATCAGCCATTTTACATCACTCGTACAAATAGAAATTAGGCTTCGTTTTGTTTGGCTTGTGGAAGGTAATTGTGAACGGTATGAAGGTTAAGATTCAGTCAAGCTAAAGTTATTGGGTTGTCAAATTTGGCGTTTAAAGCGATACAGAAGTTTCGCCAGACACAAATCAACTAAGCGTGAAGTCGCATGAGTTTTGTACACATCAAAATAACGCCAATTTGGACTCTACGCACGGCTGTGTTACCATTGATCCTGAATTGGGGCCGGAAGCAATTAGCTAAATACTAATGCCACTATAATGAACAAAACACAATTAAGTTATAGCGCAGAACGTAAAACGAGAGCAGAATTGAAACGCAATTCGTAAAGGCGTTTTTGCGCAAGGTTGAAAACCTTGAATGCGATTCGGTTCGTCATCCATGCAATTTTACGTTTTAGCGAATCGAACGCGTGACGTCACTTAATGAGCATCAGTTTGACGATTCGATTCGTTCATGTTAAAAGACGTCACACACAGTTCTTACCAAGCTAAGAGTTTGTTACGAAATTTTCGTAATGATTTCTTTACCATCATCGCATAGTGCTCCGGTTCTGGCTCCGTTAGGTCAAACACAACTCAGATACTACATGCAAATTTTAACCGGCAGATAACGCATTGCGATATGCACAAAATGCATTGTAGTATTTCGAAAAACGTTTCGAGAACCGAATTTGCTTCAAAAAACAGTTTCAAGAAACGAGTTTGTTTCAAACACCATATCATAAACGAATTTGTTTCGAAAACTGTTTCATTAATTTCTGAAAAGGACAAAAGCAATGTTTATCATAAAGACTGACAATGTTAGTTGAAAAAAACAAACTGCAAACGAAGTGTAAACAATTGTAAAATTGTAAACAAAGTGCATCTCAAGTTTTGCCTCATGCAAGTCAACTGAGGGTAATAACACACGAGCTTTTAAGCAAATCAAAATAATGCCGAGGCCTGAAAAGAAGTCACTCAGGGCTCAATTTATTGCTATGATTTTCAATAAACTTGAAAAGGTGACTGAAGCTTTTATTTATTTCAAATCAACACCACTTGTTCTCAACGCCGTGAGTAAAACATGTATTTTGGAAATGTAATTGTTATTTTACGGAACGATAACGCACAAAATACAAATGTTTGCGTTAGATGGAAGGTTTGTAGAGGATTTTTTCTAAGAGGAATATTTATTAAACCTGAACAACTATATTAAATCCGACCTATGTTTGGAAACAACATACAGGTAAAATTTCGATTTTAGACGAGAAGACAAATACTTGGAAACGTGATGGAAAATTACCGTTCATCCACCAGATTGAAAGAAAATTAAACGAACAAATGACACACAGACTAACAGGATGCAGCATTTTGGGTTAAACTCGTTTTAGTTACTCTAAACAGTAAACCTTTCCATCGAGGCCGGGGTATTGCACACGAAGACACGATACTTGGGTTTAGACAGAAAAAAAAAATAACTTAACGTCAACGGTCAAATGTTTTTGTTAATCAAATAAAAATGATCTTGTTTACCTTTCCCAAGCAAACTTAACATTGCACGTTTTTCGTTTTTACTTGGAGACAAAACACGACGAATGTTATGTTAAACTAGCGATTTGTAATTTGACAACGATCTGTGTTTCGTTTATTTATGCTCGCGCTGCAGCTTTCGGTGAATAATGCTTCATTCGACAACTAAGAAATTAATTAAATAGCAACAACGCTAGAACGACACTTTTAACGAGAGTTTGAGATTTGTTTAGGTGTGCCACATTGTTTTAGCACCTGCACGAAGTTAATTGTGAAAGGAATAGGGGTTAAGATTTAGTCAAGTTAAGTTATTGTGTTGCCAGATTTGGCGTTTAATAAAGCGATACCTGATACCGTGTCATTTTTCCTTTGAAAAAATTTAATTGTGAACGTTTCACTTGCATCTGGAAGCACTACGTAAATCTTAACAAACCAACAAAGAACCGGGCCAGGAGACAACTACAATATTTATAAACACCCGATCCGTCCACTTTTAAGCGCTTGAAATTGTCGAATTCTGGATAATCCCGGGCCTTTGTGGTGTCGTATTATTCCCATGGTATGGATTCTGCGCTTTAAGCTTTAAGCGGCTTTTTGTGGTTTTAAATCGTGGAAAGAAAAAGCTAACCTCCATTACAATCTGAGACTGTCAATACCTGCAGAGATGTCGAACAAACAAACCGCATTTGTACTGCAAGCGTGCGTTGTGCATTTAACTGTGGTTATAAGTTTGATTGGTGAAAATACAAGCGAATAAAATTTTTAACTGATATGAAGTTATTTATTTGTAACTTAAAGATACAAGCCTGAACTCGATCTGAGCCAGAAAAAATGTTAAAATAATGCCAGAATTAAGATACGACACCATATGTGACCTGGTGTAAAGTCAAGCTTGAATCAAGCCTGTTTTTGTAAACCTGATGAAACCCGAAACCGACTTGCGTTTAAAGTCTTATTTAGTCAAAGCCAACAACCACCCCGGCTTATTTGTTCAAATCGTTGTAATATATTACATTATATATAAGGCGGACTAGCTTGACACAATACCAGTCTTGATATTCATTATTCTTTCACTACAAATTTGTAGTGTTTAACACGATTTATTATTGAACTAACCACTTCGGAAATATATTTAGCCATGGTCAAACTTTTGTTTTTTACTTAATAAACGATACTTTTGCTTAAGTAACGTTTAAGTTTTGCTAACATTGCCATGCACTTGTTTGGACCCCCGGATTGAGCAAACCTACATGGTTAGAATATACAAACTGCGATAAAGTTAAACTTAAGTTGGAACAAAACGTAGTACAAATTCCGACACTACAAACAAAGCACAGTCAGCTACCTTGCTAATGGTACTGCATACCTTGAGACATTTCATCATTTGTGGTGATTTATGTTTCCCACCCTGAGTGCTATTTTTACAGTACTAACTAACTAACTAACTACTAAATAAACAAATATTCTATATCAAACACTGCAAACTTTATGTGTGTATTTTTCAGCGAGCGTTATTAGCTGATAAGTGCACTTAACAGCCTTAACTGGTTCAGCAACGTGATTGAGTTGAGTTCAAGGTAACCTTACTTTTGGGAGTGAGTCCCAAAAACATAACGCTAGGTAACAACTGTGCAACTGTAGCACTTTTTACAACAAAGCGTATAAACGTTTCGCAGCTATTTTCAAACTGGCAAATAGCTAAAGGTAAAGTTGTTCTGCTGCGATATGCTTCACAAAGCGAGACAACCTCATCCCAACTAAAGTGATAACATGCGCTCATCACTCAGGCGACTGGTGTGTCGGTAAAACCAACAGTAAATTTACCCAACTGGAAATCCGCGGCGATAAAACGGAAAGATCACAAAGGAGATCAACTGAAGTACCAATTTCAACACCAGGATAGAAGAAGCCTTTGACAAAAGTTGTGCCAAGCGACGATTCTCAACGGGACATTGGATGAATGGTTTTATTTGTATGAGGTGGTGAAACCTGATGTTGGTTTGCTGTTGATCAATTTGATTTTCGCACGAATGCCTGCAGACGGATTTGATGTAGGAAGGTAATTGGAGTGCGAGGGATCAACAACAGCAAACAGACGTTAACTCCACGAAAGTTTTGGTACCGAAAGTAACATACAAATTAGCAATTCCGAAACATATTTAATTTGTGAAAAACTAAATGTCAGCTTTAATGACTGTGCTAAAATCGTTTATCATAAAATCCGAATGCAAATAAAAATCTTGCATCACAATTTTAATCCAGATCATTAGTTTGCATTACATTCCGTTAATCTTGATTAAAGTATCCTAACCCAAGACGTTTTTCGTACGCGAGTTTTTCAGCTAGTCACTACAAAAACACATGTTTTGCATGAGATTTGAGTTGTTTCGAACGTAAACACTTTTTTATGCTAATAAAAGGTTGCTAAAATATATACAATCCGCTTCAACAATGCACCGAGATTAGACGGCAAGTGCCTGAGAAAATTACAATGAGATGGTGTTAATACAACTAACAGCCTAACTCAACAGGAAACACAATTCTGACGAAACTGTTAGTAAAAGTATCTTACTTTGACTGTCACCCATTTGGCGTTGAATAGCATGTTAACCGGCAGACAAATCATTCCGCATAAATCTACCTTGTTTAAAGAAGATTAAAACATGAAACTGCAAGTACTAACACTACTTGCATTTAAACCAACAAACACCGGTTGGCAGCCAATATTGGTTTTCTTACTCATTCCGCCTGTGTTGGCAAACGCCTTCACATCCTTTACGCATCATTTCTTGTTTTTGATCACATATTTTATTAGCAATCAAACTGATTATTATCGATTGATGCAACCTGTCCAGCTGAACAAACCAGGCCAGCTAAAGCAAAACAGTTAATGATATATTATAGATTTAGAAGCTGGACAAAATAGAGTATTTAAAGGCATCTGCTTTTTTGAGGAGGCGTTAAAAGAGTGCTTCTGTTTGTGCACAATTTTCGAGGAATATCAATCAGTTTGTTGATAATTTAATAATACTCAACTTTAGGAAAAAAATAAAGCACAATTAATCATTTTTTAATGCATTAAAGGTGAAACACACACAAATTCTTTTAGTCAACGAACTTTTGAAACATTTTGAAAACTGAACATCCCTTTGATAACGCAAATCTGTGAGATATTTTACCGATTTACTTTTTCATCGTAGATGCAGCACATACGCACAATTGCTTTCAAGTTCGGTTGAAACCGTAATGCGCTGCAGCTCATGTTTTTTTTAAATATCTGTGTGAAACACACCGGCCGGTTAACTGAACTCGCTTTGGTCCGTTTAATAATTAAATTTAACTTTAATTGGAACAATTAACATTGGCTTGCGCGTAGCGGGTTGTATGGTATGCCGTCTTATACCGATTTTACGTGTGACGTGTTTGTGAGGTGACGGTGGAAGGTAGAGAAGAAGAAAATGAAGATGGAAGCATGTTGGAGGTGAAAAAAATAAATCTGGTAAGTATGTTAAGAATTGAATTCGAAACTGTTTCCCTTTTTTTGCTGGGCAATAAGCGTTTTTTATTTGGCTTTACAACTATTCTGTTGGGTTTGGGCAACATGTAAATATGTTACATCTTATCAGAAAGTGATTCTAGTTGGGATCAGTTATGCTTAACGTGTAACGGGACGTTCTAGAAAACCTGGAGTGTGTGCAAATAAGTAAACATAAACGAAATGTACTTGTCGATTTTTGTGAGTTGCTTGCTCCATTTGACCAAGCCACTGTGATATGTCAAAACTAAAAATTCATCATTAAGTCTCTTCATACCCTGTGTGCATGGCCATAAAACGATGCTGAGATAAAGCTTTACCCTTTACAATGTTCCTACACCGGAAGCCCTGCAACGATCTTTAATACAGCGGCTGTCGGTGTATACTCATGAGTCAGTTTAAATAACGAGATCATCGGTATAAAATGAAATGGTATTTGAATGAAGATGACAGGGATATACGTATACATATACTTGCTTTTGTTAAAAATATGTATGATTTTATTTGCAGCGAAAACAGAAGTAGCGCTGTGTAAAAAGGGCGACGTGGATTCAATGGATGGACAAATAGTTGGCCGGGTATTTCTCACAAGCTTGTGACGGAGAAGGAACCGGCCCTTTGAAATATTGAAAAAAAGAATGCACACAATTTTCAATTTTGACAAAAATAGCAAATATAATATTAGCTGACATTTTCGTTTGAGATATGTGTCGTATGTACACTAACAGCATTTTCGTTTAATGTTTTTGTTTGAGTTTATATTAAGTTAAATCTTGTGCAAGGTAAACAAACCGCAAGCTAAAAAGAAAAACGTAACTTTTGCGTTGATTTTGTTGCAAAATTAGCAGTTCAGTTTAATAACACAAATATTGAAACAATGTAATGTGTAAAAGCTGTCATTACAAAACACATCTTTTTGCATACGTTTCGAGTCAACCTTTAAGTTGGTATTGGTTTGCTTTCGGTGACTAACATGTTGACATAAAGACCGCGCATGCTGCATAATTACTCTATCTAAACAAGACTAAAACATGAAACTGCCGGTTTGTAACACAAATTACAACCAGACAAACAAACATTGGTTTGCAGTCAGTATGGATTTTGCTTACTACATTTGACCTTTGTGTTGGCAAACGCCTTCGCATCATTTACGCATTACTTCCCGTGTTTCATCAGTTCCTTTGTACGTATAATTGGAATAAACACAACACATTGATGTTCTTAGTAGCGGGTTGTGTGGGATGGGAGCAGTTTCATACCCGTTTTGAGAGTGACGTGATTGTAAGGTATGCCGATGAACGTGGAGTCATAGTTGTAGATTTATTCCTGTTTTATTTTGCTTTGGTAAGAAAGGTTTTGTTTTATTTAGCTTTACTACTTTTTATTTTTGCAACATGTCACAATATTACGTATTTCGAACCTTGCACTGTTAAAAAAAATTACTGTGAAAACCACTGGCAGCAGTTTTTATCATGTTTAACACGTAAAATCTACTGCGACTTTCACAGTAAAAAGTTACGTGTATTTTCACGTAAAAACAATAAAAATACGTGAATTTCACCATAAAAAATACGCGTCCGATCCCGGTAAAAATTACTGCCATAATCACTGTAAAATTTACGTGCTAAACCACTGGCAGCAGTTTTACCCCAAATATCCTGGTAAATTTTACTGTCAAAGTTCCTGTAAAATACTGCACCAAAATGACTGTCAAGTACATGTTTATTTTAACGAACACCAAGTGATATGCAGTAAAAATCAAGCAGCACTGTTCTGTGCAGACTTGATTAGCCTGGCAAGGGCCAGCACTTTTGGGTGCGTTCCACCTACACACCTTCGTTTCCCCTTAGTCCCTGATCCATTGATTTCAGCAAAGTACCTGCACAAAAAACAAAGTTTTTTTAACAAGAACCAGACACTTAAAAAATTTAGTTTTACCAAATAGAGTTTATCAAAATTAAACCTTGTCAAATATATTTATGATGCTTGTGAACTGTCTGGAATTGTAAAGAGTAACACATCATCAGACTAAATAATTGAGCACACATTACCATTTATAACATATCATACCTGTAGCAATTTTAAAAGGATTTCAATTGTGTCCTGCAGCAGTGAGTCATCCTGTAAAACAAGTAGGTATATATAAAGATACAAAATGTACAAATTATATACATACTTGAATGCACTTTAAAATTTGTGATTGATTTTCATTAAAGTAACTGCCCAGAAGTGGTTCCGTTGAAAATCCAGGATTTGATGAAACTAAAAAAAGTAATAAAATAACATATGCTGTGACTTTATTATTTTTAATACTGGTATCGGTACAAATGAACAACAAAATACCTGGCTGCATATTGGCTGCTTTGAGTAGTTTTCTTGCTTGTACCAGATTAAACTTTATTAGAAGATCCTCCAATTCTAGATGTTGCAAATCACTTGCATCCCGAACACCAAGGGTGTGCAAGTGTGAAACACATTCTTCGAACTTTTCCCTTAACTCTGGAAGTAGTTTTAACAAAGTAGCCTCCATTTTTAAGCATAAAATAAACCTAAACACAGATGCATTGTTTTAAAACAAACATTGTTTTTTGGTCAATGGCATATACATTCAGTGGCAATTTGTTAAACAGTTCATCAATGCAAACATATTTGAAAGCACCATCCTGATTATTGACTTCATATACACCATGTTGTGGAGAAAAATGAGCAAATTTAGGGTAAACAACAAAGCACAGTTTGGATTCTACAATAAAAGTGGTATCTAAATAACTCCAACTTGTAAATCATACCAAAATTTTAATAAAACACCAAGCATCGTGACAAGTGGGATAAAAAAGATGACACGATTCTGTACTTTATGTTACATGTAGAAACAAAACAGGCAACTTCAAACCCCAATCGCAAGTGTTGTTTGATATGTTTGACTAGGGGTCCAATGGAATCAAAACACATCTTACATGTCTCCAAAGAACATACAAAATTATATTCACTATCCATATTCCTAAAACTTTCTTCAACACAACAACCATTATAATACAGGTATCAATAAGACTTGTCAAGTTGTTTACATACAACTTACCTGTATTGGCGACTTACACAGCTACTGGATCGCAAGTTTAACTTAAACCTAAATTTGTTACTTATACACAAAATTAGGATTAAAAATTAGGTAATAGACGTAAAAATGCAAATTCACAATTTACTTTTGATGGAGCAGACAACATCACCTCGCAGACAACTTTGTCCGTAACTTCTGAGAGAACTCTCTTAGACAAAAGAAAATAAAAAGAAATTGCGCGATTGTGATTGGTTGGCTTTCCTGCACCAACAAAACCACGCCGTTTTTACGGAACAGCATGCGTAAAACTATTTTACTGAAAAATCTTACGCAGTCGCACACAGTAAAATTTAAGAACTTTTTTAACAGTGAGGGCTACGTTCATTGGGTGGTCGATTCTTCCTTGGTTGCCATATTGTTCACTTGTACTGAAATTGGTGTCGCGCAATATCTAGGCCAATAAACTAGTTTTTATCACTTATTTTGTAACGTGAACCAGTGTTTACATAATTTGTTTGTTTAGTTATTCACTATTAAGTTGTCGCCTTTGTTTTCAAGCTAATTTTAATATCCAATTATTGCACTTTCTTCACAACAAGTATCTTTCTTATATTTGTCTATTGGTATTTGTGCTCTGATGTTTTATAATGTTCATTTGTTTTGTTCTCTTGTATAATTTTGCATCGACACACTTATTTTCACGTTTTTTCGTTTCTTTACTTTTTGATTCACCCGCAATTAAAACAACATAACCACACAAATAATACTGTGGTCAATTAAAAACAGACGCACATACACACTGATTGCAAGAGAAGACATTAAATACCAGCCACGTTCTAAAATCGTCCATTTAAATATTTTTTACAACAAAAAGTCTAATTTCTGGTTTTCGAGAAAATGGTGATTCTAATTCTAATCTAATTTGTAAAAAATGAGATGCTCTATGTAAGAATTTCTCTGCGCTCTTGTAAGTTGTTTATAGAACCTCATGTTACACGCTTCATTGCGCATTGCACAACAAGCGTTTGATTGTTGCGTCACTCCTGCGCATGCGCGAACTGTAGCGTGGTTGATATCATTTCCAAGTTTGTGTGTCAGGGTTTGTCTGTTTCTGCCCGTGTCGACTGGTTAGCGATTGAGATTTATGTAGAATGCTGTCGTAGTTGTGTAATCTAACCTAGTCTATACATTATTGCAGCTGTGAAATATAGTGGCAAACTGTAAAGTATTATTGGATTGTATTAACTGAAATTCGATTGGCGATCTTGTGATTCTGTGCATTGCTGTCGTGGTAAGCTTTCTTGCATATGTTTCTAACTTAAAGTGTTCGAATTTAATCTAACTTTGAATGTAAATATTACAGTTGTGACATCCGATCGCCTGTAAACTGCACAGTCGTGTTGACTGCAAGTACATATTGCTGGTGAGTGAATCGTATGTGCTGTGACGTCATAATGCCTTATTCATGTGTGATATGTTATTTCAGCTTTGCCACTCACTGAGTTACCTCTGTGGGCCATTTCTCACAGTTAAAAAACTGCATTGCTACGTAACTGACTTTTCTCGTATTCGCCAATTAAAGCATTTCATTTGAGGGTGTGCTGTCGGTGTTTTGGTGAAGTACACGGGGAGTAGTTACGTACATGCGGTAATTACGGAGATTGCAGAGGTGACCTGTTACGCCGTCCGAAGAAGCTGGCCACTTTTCCGAAAGGACTGCGTTACACTTTAATTTTAATTCTAATCTAATTTGAAAAACCGAAGAAAAATCTAGTTATCCAAGTCTGCCCTTGTTAATACCGGGTACGTAAGGTCGGTCCGACCCTCCATACTTTTCGTGTTGAGCGCTACTTAATCTGGACGAGGCAGAAATGGCACCATCCGCAATGTAGCCAGATGTACATTACATAATGAAACTACACAAAAACACCGCATAGATTTTAAATGTGAATTTCGTCCAAAAAAATGTAGGTTTGCAGTTTAACACAATGTGCGCCGATTGACGTTATAGCATAACATTGTTTGCAAATTGTTACAAAAAAGCAAACTTCACACTGTAATATAAAGTAGATGGTCTACACTTCATGAAATCAACAAAAAATGTTTATTCGTACTTTGAATCATTTTTTTCACAGATTGTATTTTCACCTCGGTTGCCTTGAAAAAAATGGGCAATCGGTGCTTCCAAATTTTTCTACAAAACGGCAAGTTTATTATTTGGAACACTGGTAGTTTCACAAAATGAACCAAGTTTATACTGAACATTTTACCGTCGAGCTCGTGGGTCGTCTCACAGACTGATTTGATGTCACACGTACCATCTAAGCAGAAACGAAATAATTGAGCACTGCTAATTTTGAAACTAAACGTTCGTGTACTTTTTAAACAACCTGGTATTGCTGGAATACAATCGTAGGCAACGTAGATGTATTTCCATTCCGCATCTGTCGGACATCCCTCGCTACCAAACATTTCTTCACTCGCTGTAAGCTCACACTGATTCAAGTAGGTGCATTTTTCGCTATGTGGAAGTTTGCTCCTTAAAGTCGACATCTTTCATCACTGTTTCCAACACCAATTGGAGCTGGGGTTTATTTGACTTGTTTTTATAAAAGAGTGTGGATCTTGAAAAGGTTGTTAACATTAAAATTAAATTGGTAACCAATGAGGTCGGAGACCAGTGCCTTTTCTAATTACGTTTTTCTTTGTTTAAATTTGGTTTAATTTTAAAGGACATAAAAAATATAGAAGCTTTTTAGACAAGACCATACGGTGTTTCGGTGTGTGTTTGTTCTTCCGTATTCAGCATTGATGACGTCAATCACCAGACTAGAATTAGCGCAGCAACGCCTCATTGTGCTGAGCTATAACCAGAGTTGCAAGCGGGCCAGAAATCTGAGCCCGAACCCGAAAGTATAAGCCCGGCCCGGACCCGAAACGTTTTTGCGAAGCCCGTTTAGGCCCGAAATTTTGATTGACAGGCCTATCCACGAAAGCCTTGCAACAAAGGATGAGAAAGAAAAAAGAGACAGACAACAAATTCAATGAACAATAGTAGACAATGGGGTAAACAATACGTTTTAGAGTAGGGTGGGCATTAGGTCAGACAACTGTGGTCCAACTAGTGTAGGCTAGTTATCAGCATCTGAAGCGGTCGAATTTATTTAAAAATCTGTGCAGCTTGAATCTGCACCGACCGCCGCACTAGGGGTTTCCTAATTTGTTGTAAACGCAACGCTGCCTGCCTGATGGTACAAATTTATTCACGGTTGCAGTACAGCATTGGTTTTCTGTTAAAGCGAACAGAAAAGTTGTCACAATCGGCTAGTAATACACACACACAAAATGACCGATAAACTTAAGCAAGAAATATGTCATGCTATAGAAAGTTAATATTTTATAAATCATACACAAACATTTTATCGTGACATTTAACTGATACAATTACACACAATCAATTACGTACCCACCAGCATTTTAAGTCAACTTTAGCATTCATGTTTTATAGCTGCATGAATACATTCATGTTTTATAGCTGAGGTAATGTTAGAAATGAATATCTATAAAAACGAAATTAGATGCAACTACTAAAAAGTCTGCTCACTGCACAGAAAGAAACTGTAAAACGTGGTCAGCACAAGATTGCACAACTAATGACATCATAAGAATTGTTACGTTGGAAGTTTCCACACCAATCACGGCACGCGCTTTGTTACGCCACAGTAAATAAAGCCAGATCACTAAGGGGAAACTAAAAACAGGGAAAGAAAGCATGTACAAGCAAATTCCCACTGTAACACCTGTTAGCACAATTGACAGTTGACGTAAGATTTTTTGAAAAATTTTGGTCATTTTATAATAATTAGTGGACATCACTATGATTCAATGTAACCTGTTCAGAGATGATTTGTACACCGAACTGTGTTGTATTATTGCCAGGAGTCAACAGCACAACCACACAGCACGCGTGCGTAACTATAGAATGACCTCCAACCATTTCGGTTTCTTTCTCTTGATTTTGCAAACTTTAGATAAAGCAATCGGAAGCAACTAAATATACTTTGTTTGTCATTTATGCATCGTAACGCTAAATTTATAACTCTGAAGAAAAGAATAATGTTGCTTTTACAAGGTGAGCTTGATTTTGCAATAAAGTTGTCCAATTTACTGTATATTTGAAGTATACGTTTTTATATGTGTAGAATGCTTGTGTATCTGTGATACCCTGGTCCAAAACTCTGGTAATTTTTTGCCGTCATACACTTAATTGAGTACCCCGGTTTTGAGTGTTTGTTTTCTTCACAGAAAACAGTGTTGACGTAAGCCACATGATTGATGTGATTCGGACCATACTGCGTGTGCTCAAATAAAAATCACGTTTCCAGAAATTGGACTTCAAGTGTGACGCCAGCTCGGTAACAAGCGCGCAAATTCCTGAAGTTACGTCTGCCTAACGGGTAAAAAATTTTCTTTGTCAGCATTAGAATACCTGGGTCTTTGTCTGTTAAAGCGAACAGAAAAGTGTCTAAATCAGTGGTTCTCAACCTTTTTGCCCTTGCGGACCCTTTTCGACACTGTGATCTGATTGCGGACCCCTTGAAGGTGAAGGTGCTTTTTTGTACTTTTTTATTAACAAGCAACCTATACTTGGTGCATTAAATGCCGACCACGTTCGGTCCAGGGCCAAAATTTCAATCACTTTGGTTTGGGTTGGGAGTTTGGGACATCGTGTATCAACAAGAAAGACACTTTGCATTGTGATACCACTGACAATTTACGTCTGTTGCATCACAATGGGCTTATAATGTCACAATGCATTTTGTTTTCGCCTGTGAAGAACGTTTTCAAACAAGTTTGATGCCATTTTAACACGTTGAAGCGATTTTTTTAATCGCGATTTATCAATCTCGTTTTTCCCCGAATTTGTCGCGGACCCCCTGAAAACGCTGTGCGGACCCCCGGTTGAGAACCACTGGTCTAAATTTCCAAGTAATATACACATACAATATGACTGACAAACTTACACAAAGAAAAATATAACGTTTAGAAAGTCATTATCTCTTACACAAACATTATCATGGTATTAATCTAATACATTTACACACAACCAAATTACGTACCAATTTGTGAGGAAACAAGAAGTAAATTGCAGGCACTTTGATAGACTAAGACGTTTCAGCACTTAATTTTTATGATTTTTTTATTATTTTTAATTCATTTTAGCATTCATGCTCATTTAGGTACACATAATACGTTGTAATTTTAACACTTAAATATTTACAAACTAACCAAGTCTAACCACAAATTACGAATACTAAGCAGACTTTTCACAGCACAGGAAGAAACTGTAAAACAGTGGTTCTCAAACTTTTTTATTGTCGGGGCCAAATGGTATTTTTTTAAGTGTGTAGGGAGCCGCAAAAAACAAAACCTTGAGAAAATCACTAAAGATTATTACTTTGAAAGCTAAAATAGCAATGTGTGGTTTTCTGAGGTCTGGTGCGAGCCGCAAAATAAGTAGTTGGGAGCCGCATGCGGCCCCGAAAACCGAGTTTGAGAACCACTGCTGTAAAACGTCGTTTGCCCAAGATTACACCACTAATGACATCATGCGCATTGTTACGTTAGAGATTTCTCCACCGATCATAGGAGGCGCTTTGTTACGTCACATTTTAGCAAGTCGGGTCACCTGCCTTAGTAAAATAAATGCCTCAGTGAACTTGGCAACATCAAATACTGAACAAACAATTGCAGAAGCATCAGGAATTTGGAAATAGATGACTGATGACAATTTCAAATCCTGCTTAGAACATTTTTATCACGCAATGTGGAAAGTGTTTACAATCAAATGCTATTTCAAGAAATCAAGATAAGACCTTGTAAACCAGTGTATAAACAACCGAATAACGAGGCAGCTCATGAGCTAAAACTATAATATTTTAAATCTGTTTTTCGAAGCAAATAAGGAATAAAATTTAGTGGCTTTTAATAATTTACAAAAATTTAAATCTAAGTTAAAAAACTGTAAAATCAAAAATCAGAAATGTAAAATCAGAAAACTAAAATAGGCTAATTCAAGCAACTTGTTGAAGCAAATTTCGTGTCGCCTTCAGAACGTCGCAGCGGTTTTGTCTTTCGTACACATTTTGCCCAAGTTAACCTGGTTGTGTTTAATTTAACGCCTTAAATGGGGAGTAGCATTGTGATCAAAGCACCGAAACAAACCTGGACTGAACCCGAGTATGTTTTACAATTAAATTAAATGTTTGTCGATGTGAAATTGCGACACAAACTGCCGATTGTGAAGTAAGGGCCCATTTAAATTCGTTTTATAGAAACTTAAGCCAGAACCTAATCTCGACTTTTAATTATTTCCAGTATTTGCAATCGTTTCTTTTGCAGGTGAAACCAAAATGGTCCATTCATTAGAGGATACTCTTGACAATTTTGCTGCATTTTTATATCCAGAAAACACTACCTATTCAACATGGCACATATGATCCAATGCCGAAGAAATGTTTTCCTCCTGCAACAAAGCAAACAAAAAGTAACACATACATTTTAACAACCAATAAAAAAATGAAAACATCAAGCAAGCCTTTGCTCTTATTGGCGTTTGTGTGAAGAAAGGTTTATGTTATTTCAGGTACATTACTATTATCCTAGCTGCCGATGGTTATAGGATGATATTTAAAAAAATATCTAGCACGTTGAAACGTGCGAAAAAGAAATATGCCAGCATAATTGTTTGAATGCCAGCTGCAAAATAAGATCAAAATTATAAAATAGCAACTAGAATTCTGCTTTTGGTAATGTGATTTTTTTGCTACGATAACATGTGTATGAACTGGGACGACGTGCGTTTATCGACAAGGATAAGTTCAAGAAGAAAAACTTCATTCAAAACGGACGGGCACAGACTCAATCACTTGGTGAGTGCCGCCAAGCTGCATTTGTACAGATCTGTGACTTTAAAGATTTTTTCCTAATTACCAAAAATACCAAAGTTAGATACAAAGGTTGATTTGCTTCAGGGAAATTACTGGATAGTAGGACATCGGGTCCCAACCAACCCCGTTTAAATCCAATATATGCCCGAACAAGGCCCGAAACCAAATCCAACTCAAAAACCACACCGGCTTTATTAGTGATAATTAGGGCGATTATTTTTTGAAAATTTTTGAAATAGGTCAAAAATTGTCAATTTTTTTTACAAAGTTAAAATTTTTTACAAAGTTAAAATTGTTTACAAACTACATTGTCGTGGTCTTGTAGAGGTTGTACTGTCAGTGAACTGTTCATTTTACACCTTGTAGCCTACTTTATTCTGTTGTAATTGGCCCATTGCCTACTTATTGTGAATCATAAACCATCCAGTGAGTGAAATAATTAGGTTGATATGGCGTGATGTTCAACACATCTTAAAACGTGCAAAATTTTGGTAGGTGCCAAGTCATTTTACGGCAGCTGCAGGGCAGCTCTTGCTTCGGTTTTGCTTTAGGTACTTCATGTATCTTTCGTTAGACAAATGTATTGAATAATTTTCGTTGTGTCTTAGCTGCTGTTTTTTGGCAGTGACCTCAGTTACTAATATTCCCTACTACGTGGGAGTGCGAGCAGGGATTCTCTTCAATGATGAATATCAAGAAGAGTCGTAACCGCCTTACTTCCCCCGGCCATGATTTCCGATGTGCAGTAAGCAAAGTTGTGCCCCGCATCGATCGACTTGTAGAAGGCAAACAAATACAGATTGCTCATTAAATTTATCTTTTCTTCATTTTTACTTCTTCGTTACGTTTTCATTAGTCGATTCGGGAAGTAAAAAAGTTATCTTCTCTAACATACGTTTAAAAACAAGTGGTACGCGGCAACAATGCGTTGCCTTCAAGTGGTACGCGACCACAAAAAGGTTGGGAACCACTGCTTTAGACCAAGGTTGCCATCCTTATTTCTACAATTTGTCCTTATTTTAAAGGGCAATGTCTTAGAAAAAAATGTTGTCCTTATTTCTAAGAACTGTCATTGTTTTTGGCATGAGTCCTTATTTAGTCTTACTTTCACGAATTACAAGTCAAATCCCTGCTACATATAAAATTAAGTCTAGACTTGAGCTGCCGTGAGATGTACGAAGGTTTTTGTTCCAGGAAAAATTAGGCATAGGCTATATATGATATGTCATGGCTGGTGTAGACTCTGAACGGCCGACCTGCAAGGCTGAGCCTCACAAAGGGGTTTGTCACGTTGAAACACGTCCCACTTCCCGAATCACGTGTAATAATCCACAGCGACAACAGCGGCAACAACCACAACGTCGTACACAATCAGGAACGGACAGAAACAGGGTTGAGAACGAAACGGAAACGGGAACGGGAACGGTTTTCTAAACAAGAAAACGAAACACATTGACATATGTCAACGCACAAAAATGCCAATGACTAACTTACCAACTATTTTGCGACACAGGTCAACAGGTACAGTACACGTATCAACAGTTGCAAGACGATGAAACAATCGCTGCAAGCACTATAGGAAAATACAACATGCTATAAGTCACGCATAAGGGCCATGAATTAATTTAGGTCACAAGTCAAATTAAACACTCACCGATAATCACGGGAAACGGCCTTCACTTGAAGTTTAATTAGTCAGTTGCAACAAGTATTTAATTTAGCCTTATTCGTCTCTGAAAACGCAACACAAACGAATTTACTTATTGCAGTTATAAAGTCACTTCACTCGACCACGTTGGACAGTAAAATGAACCAATCATTGCAACATTCAGACAATGGTAGAGCTGCTAACACTGAGATTTGGTA
>QLIY01002102.1:0-22945 GCA_003260075.1 Phallusia mammillata
TTGCGCAATGTTACGTCACAGAAAAGCGGAAACGCAATTGTGCGTCATACACTATGATTGTTTGTAGTAAGCATACAGACACCTTTCAAGTCTTGTGGATAGCAAAACATTAGTCCGTAAAATTTACATTTCAAAACAAAACGAATTGTAATAATGTTCTATATGGGGGGGGGGGTTTCCTATAGTATAGCGTTCTGTGTCGAGTGATGCAGAGATATATTTTCCACCACTAAATTAAATAGTTTTAAAAACTTACGTATGATGGCGGTTTATTACACTCTTGATTTCTTGGCAAACATAATAAAGGGGGGGGGGTGTGTTAAATGCTGCTAGGTTGGAACCAGTTTTTTTCCTAACTTGTTTTTAGTTTGGTTAAGTAAAAACACAACCAGTGATTTAATACTGAAAACACATTTATGTTTCTGCTAAACTATTGCTCGACTAGAGTGTGACTATTTTTCTTGTTGTCTTTTTTCGATTCCTATAGTATAGAGTTCTGTGTCGAGGGATGCAGAGATATACTTTCCACCACTAAATTAAATAGCTTTCAAAAACTTACGTATGATGGCGGTTTATTACTGTCTTGATTTCTTGGCAAACATAACAAAGCACATGCACCCATATTGTTCTCTAATGTAATGAAAGGAAACACAGCTGAAATGCAAAGCACAAAACAAAACCTGTTAACTATATCCAAACGCGGCACAGTCTCAGTTTACAGTATAAGTAACACTCAATAAGGCTATAAATCAAAACAACAATACCTGTACCATTGCGCAATGTTACGTCACAGAAAAGCGGAAACGCAATTGTGCGTCATGCACTAAGATTGTTTTGTCATAAGCATACCTACCCTTTCCAAGTCATCTGGGTAGCAAAACAAAGGTCTGTAAAATCTAAATTTACGTTAAATAAAAAACAACTCTGTAATAAAGATCTTTACTCGCTTCAGGTTAATAAAAAAATGGTGACACACCTGGGGGGGGGGATAAGCATACGACACCTTTCAAGTCATCTGGATAGCAAAACATCAGTCTGTAAAATTTACATTTCAAAACAAAACGAATTGTAATAATGTTCTATATTCGTTTTAGTTTTAATAAAAAAAAAGTCAAAATGTATTGTCATGTATAATGTTAAAAAACATTTCTGGTGTCGTGAGGCTGTGTGAGATGACGGAGATCCCAGTAAGTAAAAGTAATAATACAATTTATGTCTCGTTAAAGGTGGTGGATATTTAAAATACGTTATACGACACCAACCCGGGTACTGAAAATCGTTTTTAGCAATGTGACATCAACTTAATTAACAGCGGAACCAAGCTTAAAAGTTTTAATGGTTATTTGGTATGTTAAGCAAAGCATTTACATAAACAAAATTTAAAGAAGATAAATATGATTATCTTCAGGTCCCGTGATATATTGTTTGTTTTTTATTTACCAAAAACATTAATTTCGAATAGAACTTTCGATCACAATTTGTAATGTCTGATATCATTTTTGAATAATGCTCATTATTTACAAAATAACAAATAAAACTGGAATTAAATTCCCACAGCTAGTAGATCAAATCGTTTGCTTGACAATTTGTATTAAAACTCAGCGCTTATGATACAAATAATTCTGTTAGTCTCGCTAACCAATGTGAATATATGTCAAAATATGTGTGACCTACGTTTCTACGCGATGTATTGTTTTCGCAGAAATACGATCCCACCACTGAGGGGGGGGGGGCTCCCAATTTGTGGTGTCTGATATCATTTTTGAATAATGCTCATTATTTCCAAAATAACAAATAAAACTGAAATTAAATTCCCACAGCTAGTAGATCAAACCGTTTACTTGACAATTTGAATTAAAACTCAGTGCTTATGATACAAATAATTCCGTTAGTCTCGCTAACCAATGTGAATATATGTCAAAATATGTGTGACGTACCTTTCTACGCGATGTATTGTTTTCGCAGAAATACGATGCCACCACGGAGTGAAGGCTTTTGTCCCTAGCATCGCGCTTCGAACAGCTGTTGTAGGGGGGGGGGGGTTTGTAAGCCGGGGTGCTGTTTAAAATCAGAATTAGCAATTGCATCAATGCTGTTTTCACATCATATGCGATTACTTATTCATCGACTGGATTGAAACGATTGCCAGCAACAATAAAGTTATCAATAAACATGCAGAATTACACAAACTTTGTAAGTATTCTTTAAAATATGTCAGACAGCTTTTACAAAACATTAAATTGATTGTTTTATAGGCTATGACTAGTCCGTATCGTCCTGCTTATAACTTCATGGTGGTAAGTACAAGGGGGGGGGGCCAAGGTACTGTTTATAATCAGAATTAACAACTGCATCAAGGCTGTTTACACATCATATGCGATCACTTATTCATCGGATGGATTGAAACGATTGCCAGCAACGATAAAGTTATCAATAAATATGCAGAATTACACAAACTTTGTAAGAATTCTTTAAAATATGTCAGACAGTTTTTACAAAACATTAAATTGATTGTTTAATAGGCTCTGACTAGTCCGTATCTTCCTGCTTATAACTTCATGGTGGTAAGTACTATTTCAAATATTAAGTTCGATTATTACCAGTTTCTGAGCCTTAAATGCCAGAAAGGTAAAAAATAAACATACTTCTATTATTGGCGTTCATGTAAAACAGGGGGGGGGGCCTTTCTCAAAGCATTAAGTTAATTGTTTTTATAGGCTCTGAATAGTCCGTATTATGTTTGATTGTTACCAGTTTCTGAGCCTTAAATGCCAGAAAGGTAAAAAATACACATACTTCTATTAATGGCGTTCATGTAAAACAGCAAAAGGTGCTCATAGTGCGATAGGCTTATAAAGGATCGAAACAAACCGGCCTCTGAAGCATGACATAGGCTGAAACAAGCTGTCTTGGAGTGGGATCCAAACCAACTATACGAGCTATTGGGTCTCGCTATACAGGCCCAGTGGTGAGCCTGTCGAAAATCGAAATGTAAGCACAGTTGCCTGCCTCCTATGCTGCACATTTTAGATTTGTAGTAGGGGATTTTTCGAAAAGTTTGTTCGAAAATTGGTTTTGCAGACATTTGACTGTTAGCTTATATTATTTACGCTTAAGGCCTTGTCGATTGTAAACACGCCAAGTCTTTGACAGGTATTGCACTAAATTATTACGGGGGGGGGGATCGAAACAAACCGGCCTCTGAAGCATGACATAGGCTGAAATAAGCTGTCTTGGAGTGGGATCCAAACCAACTATACGAGCTATTGGGTCTCGCTATACAGGCCCAGTGGTGGGGGGGGGGAAGTGGTGAGCCCGTCGAAAGTCGAAATGTAAGCACAGTTGCCTGCCTCCTATGCTGCACATTTTAGCTTTGTCGTAGGGAATTTTTCCAAAAGTTTGTTCTAAAATTGATTTTGCAAACATTTGACTGTTAGCTTTATTATTTATGCTTAAGGCCTTGTGGATTGTAAACACGCCAAGTCTTTGACAGGTATTGCACTAAATTGTTTCTTTTTTTCACCAGATCCCGTCTACCCCACAGCAAATGTTCCTGCCTCAGCCGGTAAGAACGTATGCAAGTAATGAGGTATTTTTTGAAAATTGCTAGTATATAAGTAACTACACCGGAAGCACCTTATATTTCATATATGAACCTAACAATGACATCAAATCCAAATTGAATTGTAAAGCGTACATACTTAGAAAATACATTCTGGAAAATCAAATCAATTGAGTCCAATGGATTGATTAAAAACTAAATTCGTTTAAACCTTGTGTAAAATTAAAATAAATTATGTTAGTGGGCAAATAGCAGTCCGACAGAATTAAATTAACATGGGGGGGGGGGTGTAAAACAGCAAACGGTGCTTATAGTGCGGTAGGCTCATAAAGGATCGAAACAAACCGACCTCTGAAGTATGACATAGGCTGAAACAAGCTGTCTTGACGTGGGATTTAAACCAACTATACGAGCTATTGGGTCTCGCTATACAGGCCCGGTGGTGAGCCCGTCGAAAGTCGAATTGTAAGCACAGTTGCCTGCCTCGTATGCTGCACATTTTAGCTTTGTAGTAGGGAATTTTTCGAAAAGTTTGTTCGAAAATTGGTTTTGCAGACATTTGACTGTTAGCTTATATTATTTACGCTTAAGGCCTTGTGGATTGTAAACACGCCAAGTCTTTGACAGGTATTGCACTAAATTATTACTTTTTTCACACCAGATCCCGTCTACCCCACAGCAAATGTTCCTACCTCAGCCGGTAAGAACGTATGCAAGTAATGGGGTATTTATTGAAAATTGCGGGTATATAAGTAACTACACCGGAAGCACCTTATATTTCGTCTATGGACAGATACACGATTACACCATTATCGAAGAGAGCAAAATATAAAAGGCAATCTATCCGGATCACTGTAGGGGGGGGGGGGGCGTTTTGATCCCCGGATGGTAACCATTTTTGGATGTGGAGGGTGATTTAACTTCAAAAGTGGCAAGATTTCAACATTGCTTGTATAAATATATACCAAATGTGTTAGATGCTAACTTTAATTTACAACATATTTTATTCGTCTTGCAAACAAACTCCAGGGACAAGAAGTGCATCAGTTTACATGCTACCATTTGTATGTATTTGCGTTTGCTGACGATTGTTTGTATTTAGTGATCTCGAGAGCAAGATTGGGCATTATATTGCCACAGAGAACACTTTTATGGCTATGTATGGTAACAGGCCATACCTTTAAAACATAACGGTAAGGGGCTTTCCCTCATACTTGTTTCACTTTCACACTTCCTATAAGCCTCCTATGGCGACAAGCGCTTTACAAACTGCGAAGTATTGGTATCATTCAATTTGATAAATCTTGTGCACTCTGAGGTTGAATATATAGAATTCTCCTAAACTGGTTGCTTTTAACAAAAGTAGACAATTGTTTGCGTGTTATGTTAACTTGTCAATAAAGTAAAACAAAGTATCAGACGTTAGACTTGCGTGAAATGAACCGTGGATGTTGCAGTTGCCATTAAATTAGGTTTTACGTAAGTATCGTGTTGCTTGGTAGGTCTTTTTACCCTCATCTGCTTACTATCTCATGATGGAGGTGGGGATTTTGAGCCAGTGTCCCAGAAAGGAGGCGATTTCGCTAACAAAGCTGGAGATCCCTGCTCTGGGATATAATGTCCAATACAAGGTAGTGTCAGTAAGAGAGGTTTTTACAAATTCCTGATTATAGCAATTCCAACAATTTTTGAAAATAATTGCGTTAGAATCTAACGAATAGTGACTACAAACCACGGGTACTGTACGTTTATTGAACATGTTAACAAAACAGAAACGTACCGCTGTCATGTTACACAGCTGTAGATGCAGAAGTACACACTGCAATACGTTATATGGCAGTGCGATCACCTTAAAAGAGCAAAACAAAAAGGCAACTTATTCGATTGCTTGCGGGTTGAAGTGCAGCATAATAAAGGGTTGCTACAAACTCTTGATTACACTTTTGCCTCAAGCAGTTTAAACAAGCCTGGCTGACTGTACAAATTTACAGACGACTTCGTATATTTGCGTTCCTATTTAACCCAAAATGACACCTGAAAAAGATGTACGGGATGAATATTATGCGGTTAAACATCACGTGAAAGTACAGATGACCAGACACAGATGAAAATGATCTAAAGCAAATAAAAAATGTTCGATGACAAAATTGAAAACAAAAATTGCACATATTTTTGTACAAATAAATATTATCTCTGGTTATCGATAACGAGTCTCGTGATCCAGAACAAAATGTTGCATTTGTATTTCAGACTGTATTAAAAGAATAAATGCTGGATATTGTTAAATATTGCAAACCAATTCATTACTATTCTTTGATGAAATGGAGTTGTATGATCCGGTTTTAATTGCTAACACAGCAACTTGTAATATATGGTTTTATGAGATGCACAAAACTGGAAAAAGTTTGACATTTTTTTTTATTTAGCAATGTATATGTTTTGTTTAAACGCAAGTTTGATTTAATACTGAACACACATGAACAAAGTAAAACACACACTTTTTATGTTTCTGCTAAACTAGTGCTCGACTAGGATGTCAGTATTTTTCTTATTGTCACAGAAGATCGTTCGGTGTCGAGTGATGGATTAATATATTTTTCACAAATGTAAAGTTAAGTAAATTTAAACGAATTTCAAAACTTTCATATGTTGGTGGTTTATCACAGTTTTGATTTCTTGGCAAACGTAACAAAGCACATTGCACCCATATTGATCTCTATAGTAATCAACAAAAGCACAGCTACAGTGCAAAATACACGACAGAACCTGTTAACTATATCTGATATAAAGAGAAGCAACACAAACAAACGCAACACAATCTACCGTTTACATTACAAGTAATGCTAGGTAGGAATTCAAATCAAAACAACAACAATACCTGTACCATTGCGCAATTTTACGTCACAGGTCAACGGAAACGCAATTGTGCGTCATGCACTATGATTGTTTTACCATAAGCATACCGACCCCTCCCAAGGGTCTTGGTAGCAAAACGCAGATCTGTCTAACTTAAAACTTTGTATTATTGATCTCGTTTCGTTTAAGTTTAATAAAAAAAGTTTTCTTGCCAAAAACATACCTTGAAAATTTTAGGCCGCCGAACCCTTTCTATCCAATCAGTTTAGGTTTTAACAAGCGTAAAACCAACGACCCTTCAATCCGAGACAAAGGCGTGTTATTTATTATGTTTAAATATCCACAATAAAAACTGCATTTATGTAAATACAAAGATTTACAGACGACAGAGTAAATGTGTAAAAAAGTTAAAGCAGTCACGTAATGCACACAATGCAACATACAAATTATTTGATGTGTAACTCATGTTAATCAAGAAGAGAAATAAATTTCATTTTATGAAACTAGTTCCATAATGATAGTTTGAAACTAAGTGTCGGAAGCAAATTTTAGTTGCACCAAATTCACCTGTTATCCAATCAACAAATAACTTATGGTCATGTATATGTAATGCTTCAAACATTTGCTAGATTTTCTAGTGTCATATGGCTGTGTGAGATGATTGTGTTCTGTGTAAGTAAAAAGTAATAATATAATTTATTTACTTGGTAAAGGTGATGGATATTTACTTCTTTTTATGACATTGAAGACCTTTCTAAACAATATCACATAAACTTAGTTAACTGCGAAACCAAGATTGAAGTTTTGATGGGGGGGGGGGGGGGGGGGGGGGGGGGGGGGGGGGGGGGGGGGGGGGGGGGGGGGGGGGGGGGGGGGGGGGGGGGGGGGGGGGGGGGGGGGGGGAATTTCGTTGAAAAACGTTACAAACCAAAAACGCAAATTCCAAAAGATAGAAAGTTAAAATTTGCAGTTTGCATACATTACATCGATCGCAAATAAATTCTGAGGCATTTGAATCTGTAATATGTACCATGATTAAAAAAAACTTATAAAAAACCAAATAGCTTTTTTGTTGTCAGTTTAAGTACAAGTGAACCCGAAAATCGTTAACCTAGTCATTGTACGTATACTGTTAATAATTTTGTGGATTTCTGTTCAGGAGAAAATAATAGATAAAAATATTTTGAATCACAAATATAACGTATTTTAACAGATTTTCTTGCAACAAATGCTTGTGGCTTAAGTGTTTCTTGATTTATTCTTGTTTTAATTTTTATTTTTGACGATATACATTCAATAGCGGTCCAAACAAAAACGGCATAGAATCTGACTGGTTAATGATAAAATTTATTATTGCGGAAAAAAATGTTTTGAACGTCTTAATGTGTAAGTATATGCTGTGAGCATATAACACTACATACAACTGTTTATGGAATGGTAAAAAATAACCACGGCAATGCTGTTTAAATATGTAAAAAGCATTTCAAGCATTACTTATATTCCTCTATTTCCTTTTTAACCAAGAACGTCAAAAATTAAGATAATCAGTTAAAAAAGGTTAGACCATTATGGTTAACATTTTTAGTGTCTGTTTTCACCCTCAAGTCCATCAACAATTTTGCTGTTTCCCTCTGCAGGTTTTATGATGATGTTTTGTGCCGTACATTACCAACAATGTTCTTTAGTTGAATACAAATACTTAACTTTAATGACTAATGAGCAGATTTGTGACCGTTAAATTATCGAGGGAAACCCTAAAACAACAGTTTAGGTACCATTGAGCAGTACAGTCAGTACATAACTTTCCGCCGGTTAAGAACCACTGCTTTCGACCGGTGGTTCAAAAACTTCTGGATTATAAGCTGCATTAAAATTCTATTCTTACAACATCATTATAATCGAAAAGCTTGAGTTAATAAACAATAGCCCATAATTTTTTAAGTAACATACAGAATTTAAGTAACATACAAATTCAAGAAATTACGCATATTATTCATCCGAAGGCAGCTAAAGTTTACAAAAAATACCACCAAGAGTGTGCGCGAACAATTGCATTTTTAAAATTTTCAGCAATGGTTGATTTTTCTGCTAATGAAGACGATCCTCAAATTGTACCTTGATATACATACATCTTCATATAAACAGTTCTAGAAGATATAAAAACAGCGAAATTCTCGCGAATTGCTTTACGGGCTGCTTAAGAATCGAAGATGCCAGTATAAGAATCTGTGCATTAGACAATACAACAAAATTCAGCGAATATATTTACATTATAAGCATCTGTAGCAGGTTATCTACAGCAACATTAGTTGTTATGAGGCTGGTTTCGTTCCGGTTGCAACTGGTTTTCCGGGTTTTCAACCTCATCTCCATCCATTGGCGCTGGTTCTTCTGCTGGGTCGAAATGGTCGAATGCAATTCGGTCTAACACATAAACAAATACTTGAAATCGCAAACCAGTATCATGCTTCAATTTACAGAAAATTAAATCTTAAACACTCTTGCCTAAGTTGAGAGGTGCTCGATTTAAATTTTCTTCTTCGTATTCAACGGGGGGGGGGAAAAAAGATCTCCAACAAATTTAAACACTTCACATAAGAGTAAAAATTTAAGCACAAAAAATGCATATATAAGTTGTTACCTTATAGAATGATATTGGTGTGTGATCTACAATCCCGTAATGCTGGAAAATCAAATAGTACGTATCGTGTTGTAGGAGATAATCCTAATAAGAGTAGAACCAACTTATTTCGTATGTTTGTTTTTTTGACTTGATTTTTCTATTGAAATACCGATGATTGAAGTGATCAGCATAGATTTACTGTTTTAACAAAGAATTTTTATTTTTATGAAACCTGATGTTATACAAAAGTGTTATAATATATATAATTTGTTGCCAATGTTATAGTTTGGTTATTTATGATTATAGTTGTTTCAAATTGAAACGAGCTATTGTGCATAAAATGTGGATTTTGATTTTTGATACAAAGAGGTATTATCAATATATGACTTGCGTTCGAATAAAAAAATGATTCATACTGGTTCATGCTTTTTTTTGCTTCGGAGCTCGCAACGTTTTTTGGCTTCAACTATATTAAAAGAAAAAATCACTTTAAACCAACGGCGACAAAACCCGTATTCGAATGCATGTGAATATAAATGACGGATATAAATCCCCCACGTTGGGTTGTCACACTGTGACATAAAATCGATCACCATTTCGACATTACAAATGTTCCCACAATGCTTTAACGACAGTTAATGCTAATAAAGCGTTACACATTCATACTGACAAACTTACGATTGTCAACAATTATTAAACACAGTTAATAGTTCCATATGCTGCATGAAATGCGGATTACTCGGAAGCACAATCTTCTTTGGACTTAAATTTATTTCTCAACTGTTTTGCATTTTTTACCACAGAATGTGAAATTTTTACTTACCTCCATTTCACGTTCGAACTCCTCCGCCTGAAAGGAAGAAAACAATGTTTATTACACGTTATGTCTTTTTATTTTTGTGTTTGTTATGGAATGTCAAACTGTCAGATGTTCTTTCACATGAAGTGAATGTTTAAAATTCATGTTTTTTGTTGCATGATTTCTATAATGCCAAATTGTTTGATTCTTTTGCCCTAAAATGTTTGATTACTAATTTTCTCACTTCCAGTGCCCTTTCAAAAATTTCTGGAAAGGAAGCGTTGCGTCAAAACGAATAGTATCACAATCACATTGCCTTTCATGCATTTATCACCGATTCCCGCTATGCTGTGAAGAAATACAATTTTATACTGACAAACTGGCTGTCAACAAATGTTAAACATGGTTAATGGTTGGGAGTGCTGCAGGACATGCGGATTAGTGGAAAGCAAATTCCTGTTTCGAAGTGAATTGATCTTCCATAACGTAAGTGTTTTACTTACCACCCGTTTACGTTCCAACTCAATCCTCTGAAAGAAGCAAAACACGGTGTTAGGGCAGGTGCAGTTGGGACCGCGGTATGGTTTCTCGCACACCGGAAGATTTTCAGGTTCTGCAAAGGAAAGGTTTCAATTAAATGTAGGAAGTAAGCAGTGGTGGAATTTAAATTTTTGTCAGCCGGTTCTATCACAAATGTCATATTTTCAGCAGGTTCTGTTTCAAAAAATTCAATGACAGTAACCAGTAATGCTACCGGTTCGCTGATCTCACCAAATTTCGTGAGACGGTTCTATTGAACCGGTGCGAACCGGCCGAATCCTACCACTGGAAGTAAGTCATTAAAAGAAGTAAAACCACGAAAACGGTTAAGAATCACTGGCCTAAAGCAGGGAAGCTTTCTTGCTCTGCGACCCCATTTCAGAAAAGAAATTTCCACGCGACCCCTTGATAGGATAGCCTATACACGTGAATGATGTTTTTCGCACGTATACCATTTATTGTGACAACGTCATAACAACGCATGATGTTTCGCGACCACAAAATTATATTTCACGACCCCAATTTGGGTCGCGACCCACAGTTTGAGAAGCCCTGGTCAAAAAGATTGTTTGACAATGTATGAGAAAGCAGAAACTGCAGCCTTCATCGCACAGAACCTAAATCTACAATTGTAACATTATCTCGCTATTTGACAGTAATTTAATGCCGCCAATGTCACTGTAGGCCGCGACCATTTGTGGATGCTAGGAGATTGGAGATTGGGCCATTTAAAACAAATCATTTTGTACTCACAAGTCAATCAAGTCATATTACTTTTATAGGGACGTGGAGCGATGCTTAAATCCTCTCCCGGACATTTACACTCCAAGCATTCGATTATACCAGACAGCATTACAACAAATATTAGTAGCATCGTTGCTGTGATACCTGAAAAATACTGCAGTTAGTACACTTTTCTTATAACACTGCATGTTATATAGTTTTTATACACATCTTTATATAGTTGTCGGTTATATAGTCGTCGGTAAAAACAGACACTTATCCTAATAGTATTTCGGAGCAAAAACTATCAAACTAGATCTTAAACTTAACAGCAATGCGTTACTACCATACAAAGTTAGCTGCAGACTGTAAGACCCTGCAAACTGTCTTACTTTAAGTGGCCAATGTCATGCCTAGGCCTTACCTTAAGTAGCCAAATGTCACAATCACTTGTGTAGTCGTCGATTTTAACTGTTCAAGTTGTAGAAAATGTAACAACGCAATAAAATTCCTGACCAAAACATTCAGAAAATTGGGTGACAAAGTTACTAACATCTACTTGAGCAAACGAATACGCCTGCAAACAAACCGTAAACTATAAAGCTCTCACACAAAACGCTTGATACATTGTAAGCACAAGAACTGAATTGACGCACTGCACAAAAAGACAGGGGGGGGGGTAAAGTTGGCTGCAGACTGTAAGACCCTGCAAACTGTCTTACTTTAAGTAGCCAATGTCATCCCACACAAAACGCTTTATACATTGTAAGCACAAGAACTGAATTGACGCACTGCACAAAAAGACAGAAAATGTTCGCACTACAACGCAGAAAGACACCCGGACAATGACATGTTACACCCCAGCGCCTCGTGAAGCATTCTGGCCTCTCATGCCTGGGTTAAAGGAATGTCTATTTTCGTAACAATTGAGCGGGCCTTTTTTGTACTGCCCAGATCATCTAGCTAAACCATTTGTTGTCAATGTGAATCAAGTATGTTGTTAGGTTAATGCCACAAGAACTGATTAGACACATATTTAAAATAATTACCTAAAGCACTTTCATTGACCAAAGCGCCTAAGCAACTGAGTTACAAAGAATAGGTGGAGTGCTTCGATAAAGGAAATATTTATGAATGCGTGACGGTTTTACGACCCATGCAAGCAACGACTATTTACCTCGGTCCACTTCTACGACAGATTTACGAGTGATTACCAGTAATAGCAAAGTATGAAATCAGCTTGTTGATAAGTTAGCACTGATAACAGCTATTTACAGGAAATAATAACCGTTGTGTACCAAGTTGCAATGACTTCGACAACAAGACTTTTTCTCGTTTGTACTCTTGCTTTGCAGTCGGATTTGTCGCCTTTGACTTCAACTTTTCCTAAAATGGAGACGGGGATGCGAACGTTTAATTTGATTTAAGTTTGTTAATGTTTCAGAGGCTACGTTTTGATTCGCCCTTCGAAGACAACGATTATTATCAATGAAAACACAATTGATCATTTGCAATCAACATGTAAATCGCTTGCTTAATTCGACTAAAAATACTAATGTATGTATAGTTAAAACCAACATTTGTTAAAGCCAAGGAGTTTCCAATCTTTTTAATGTATAGATTGTAAAAACACTAAAGTTTTGTAAAATAATGCATATTATTTGTGAAACTTTACGAAAATTTATAGAGTGTTTAATCCTAAACGTGCTAATGGCAGGGTTTTTTTGTGTTTAACTGTCTACAACATTTTCGAGTTCACTAACCGTTTGTTCCCACAAGAATGACGTGCCAGTCAATCTAACGGTTGTCTCACATTGCTTCGGGTTGAAGCGACCTAGTGTATCGCGTTAACGGGCGGGCCCACGGAATTAAGTGATGTTCGCTTATCATTTCCGTTTCGCTAACCTGAACAAATGAAACTTTACAAGTTGTCCCTAATGGAATTCCAAGTTGGTTAATGAAAATCGTTCAATTTTATCTGAGTTTGTTTATGTTTTCGATCTGTCGTTGTGGTTGTCCGTTCGAAGGCAAAATATTTTTTCAATGTTTTTGATTATACGGCAGCAGCTTCCCACTTAAATTACGGAGAATCCTTAAATCCAAAAAATCGCTATCAAGCTTTACTTTTACACTTAACGTTTAGTTTTTAGAAACAAAGTTTTACATCCGCGTGGACGATAACCAATAAAAAATTTCGTTTTCGAAACACATTTGTATGTCCCGCAAAGTTCGTTTTTCACCGTTAGGAAAATTCGTTACCACTTCAAAAAATCGTTTCCTGTCGTTGCATCGGTAAAGATATTATTTATTGATCGAGTTTGCTTGACTTTTTTACGACGCATGCAAACAGCGACTATTTCAACAAATGTATGAGTGACTGCCACTTTTACGATTTGTTAACAAGTTTTTCGAGTTAGTTACTTTTGTGAATTTTATGTGTCAACTTTTACGACAGATTTACGAGTAACTGCCAGTAATAGTAATGTACATTACTTTCCTGAAACCTATTTGAGGATCTAAAATTTAGCTTTGCGAAATCAGAGTGTTAAAAAGATTGCACTGACAACATAAATCGACAGCAAATAATAATAGTTGTGTATCAAGCTACTCCTTTGCACTCTTGCTTTGCAGTCGCTTTAATTTTGACTTTAACTCTTCTCAAATTGGGACGTGGATGCGTTCAATTTCATCTCAGTTGCTCATGTTTTGGATTCAATAAGGCATATTCACAGTCGGCTGCTTTTATCGCATTTACGGCCGTGCTCTCGAACATAAGCACAAAGTCTGTGTAGCGATTACGTCATAATTTGTACAAACTTTGCAATAGTTGTTTACCAAATTAGCTCGTTTTACTTGCTAAAATGCTCGAGTTGATAATATTCCCTGTTACAGTTAAATCAGGCGGTTGATTGACTTTGCTATCTGGTGTTTACTCGCTTTAATCGTATGTTTTGTCTCATGCGGTGAATTAGTCGCTGTTTTGTGTGTGAGAAAATGTGCAAGCGCCAACGGCAAGAGCATAGTTGTACAGTTTAATGTCACGTGTTATGAATTTATAAAACGTACCGCTGATGTAATGGCTCATAACAGTTTTAGTCCTACCGCAGTTAACTCTTTGGCTTACTGTTCAATTACATTTTGAAGCAATGTGTTGGTTGCTAGTTAAACTGGAATTTTTATGTAAACGTTATCACTATTCATTTCTAACGACTTGTTTTTGTAAACAAGCATTCTATGTATTTGAGTAAGCATTCTATTTGAATGAGTAATAAACAAACGAACCGAAGTGCAAGACACGTGTGTGGAGTTTCCAGGACTCCGGTCCTGACAAGCCGGGAGCTTGGGAGGTTAAGGACGGTGGTATACTTCTTTAATTTGTCGTGACGCGATTATAACCTTGAGACTCATCAGCCACCATTAACTGAAAATCTATCACTACAGTGTCTTACTAAATTCAGGTCTTACAGCCACATTCCTGATTTGCTTCAAAATATGCTTTACTTAACGATTAACAGCAGTATTTTTCAAATACTAAACAACAACAAAAAATTATGTGTAATTGTCCAATTTCAATTTGAATTTGCGCGCCAAACTATTTGCGAGTTCATATGCAATTTCTTCTTGTACTATTTAGGCAAAATGCTGTCTTTTTGTTATAGTTTTTTTTTAATTTAGTAACGTTTCTCCTTTAACTGGCATAAAGTTTTACAAAATACTTGTTTTTAGTTTGAGAACAAGTCATTTTCAAACGTTTTTCCGTTTTTCTGCACACGGGTATACATAGAGCAATGAAGCAATATAGTTGCGAACAAATAAACAGTATGACAACATACAGTGGAAACTACAGTTGATTGCATTTCATTAAATGGATTTAAATGGTTACTTTGTCTGTGTGGTATAATTTTATTTTACGCACCCTAACAGCTTGCATTATATTCATGCAGAGAATTCCCTATTTGATCATGTTTCACTTATCGCATACAAAAAGCAAATAGAAATACGTTTTGGACTCGTTTTAGTGAGCTGAAAAAGTCTACACATGTGGCGGCTTCTCTCAATCTGATTGTCGTGTTCTTGTATACCTACAGCGAACCGGACAGAATGCCTTCTTTGTTTTTCTCTCGCCCTATGCGACGTATTAGTACATTGTGTTATTCTATTTTCGTGTACCTCGATTAAACATCTCGCTACTCCGAGATAAGCATCAATACAGCCATAGGATTGAAGCGCCGCAACAATTCTCCTAAAAATAACTTCATTGCTGCGAATGGCACCCATATCCGGACATACGGGTCACGTCTGTTAACTATGCATTTACCTTCCGGCAAATTTCAATGACAGTTTATGCTTGCCCAGAGGCTCATTTTCTTTGCATGGACCTCAAGCATTGACGCCTTATCAATGCCGACATCTTCTCCAGCGTTCCACTGGACAAAGCATCGCACCAAACCTTAACGGAGTTTCCGCGCGCACTTCGTCTCCTGCTCGGTTGTCGGCCAAATTGCAAGGAATTACTTTCTCCGATTTTTTCATAGTCGTAAACCAAGCATGGACTTCAGCATTTTTCCCAGCTAATGGCCCACTCGTGCACTTTCGCGCTCGAATTCGTCCTCCCAAAACACTCGGCTTCGCTAAAACGGAATTTCAAATCGTGCTGCAACTGCGTATTATCAGACGTTCTTCCAGTCCATGGGCTTTGTCACCGCAGTGATTTACGCAGCTACCCGGTCTTAACGCAGCTACCCGGCCTGATCGTTCTGCCAATTCCTCACATTCAAGACTTTTCGCGGTTACCACCAGGTACCTGTGGCCCAGGTGATATTGCGAAAACCGCGGTCATTACTCCTTTCGGCCTTTTTGGATTCCTTAGCATGTCATTCGGCTTAAGTCAATCGTGGGAGCTCGTCGCGAGCAAGTCACTTTCCGAGTACTACGACCATTAAAGTATTTGCCGGGACATCGAGTTGACAGTACCCGTGTCCGACCCCTTCCCAACAAAGTCGCAGCTTTCAAACTTTTCCGCACCCCACTACTGCTAACGGGCTTCAGTAATTTGCAGGCATCGCAAACTTGCACCGTTTCATTTCTGGCGCTGCACGCATCAGGTCATATTTATCCGTCACCTATGGTTAATCCTACAACGTTCTTTCGATGACCAGTTAGAGTTGGTTCTTTGGATGACTTTTCACACATCACAAGCCTTTGACCTTTGCTTTAACCGAAGTGTGGGCTCCGTGGTCAGCACACCAACAACGTCATTTAACCGCCATTTCTAAATTTACCACAGATGTGCGACACGTCGAAGGCAAACAAAAACACGTGGCCGACGCCCTCTCCCGCGTTTTCATCGATGCAGTTTGATTCCTTTCCCATTTTGATTATTTGTCACTGGCAGCTGCTCAGGTCGCCTCAGAGGTTCAAGCACACCGTACTTCAGTCACTAACCCTCAACTAAATGACATGTAGATCGATCAATCTAGAGCAGTGGTTCTTAAACCTTTTTTCCTTACTGCACCCCTTTCAAATCACCAACCAATTTTAGCACCCACCTGGGTTTTGTGTTTATATAAAAAAGACCTAACCAACCTTAATGATTCAGCATTCCCGCCACCCCCTAGGAACAGTTCTTGCACCCCTTGGGGTGCGTGCTCCCCTGGTTAAGAACCCCTGATCTAGAGCTACAATCATTTGGGACGTTTCCTTTTGAGTCGCCTCGTCCAATTGTCCCAACATCATGGCAACTTAAAGTTTTTGATTTCATACACGTTTCATTGCACCCATCCATACGGTGAACACGAAAACTTGTCTCTTCAAATTTTGTTTGGCACGGCTTGCAAGTGCAACGTCAAGTTCGCAAAAGTTAAATTGTTCAAGTTCCTCGGATGTTTGATCCCGAACTGTGCCTCTGACGTCCTCCAGAGAATATCCATGGCGTCACAGGCATGTGGTGGTCTAAGGAGCACTATCTGGACCTCCAGTGACATGACCAGAACCCTAAAACTTAGGTTATATAAGGCTTTAATCCTTCGTATAGCCATATGCGGTTCTGAGTCTTGAACTCTCAGAGAACAGGAGTTAACAGCTCTGCTGGAGTTTAAAATGAAATGCCTCAGAACAATCTTGAGAGTGACACGGAGGGACAGATTCATGGGCATAAACGAAACCATAGAAGATTTGGTGTCGGCAAGGGGACCACCATAGGTTAAGTTGAGTTTGGTATTCGCACAGCTCCAAAAAAATACCTGCTGGCTTCATCGGCCGAACTTGTTTACGGTTGTGCCATCACCGTTCCTGGTGATTTTTTTCGCCCAGAACATCACGAACCTTCACCCTCAAACGGTTCTTTTCTCTTTATTTCACTCTCGTCTTATGCGGCGTGTTTCGATTCACTTCAGATAAATACTCAAACAATCACTGTTCCTTTTTCTTTTAGTATTGAACGTTCCATTCCCAATAAATATTACCTATATTTAATCCGTTTCTTAACTAAAATCCCGAAATTGAGAAGACAATCCTCGTTTGACAACAGCACAATGCACCCATACTGTTTCAATCTTAGAAATTTTAGTGCTCTGCGGTACCAGGAAACAAAATTGAAAAGAAAAACTAATCAATATCTGTTCTTAAACGTAGAAATGTTTAATTGTATCAAAACTGTTGAAATATTTGTAAACAAATACGAAACGTACGAAAAGGGGCATATTCGTTTAACCATAAAAATACGAAAAGGGCATATTTCGTTTAACCTTAATATATATTTTTTGGATTGGTTCAATTTTGTCTTATTGGCAAATGCAATGTTAAGTTTCAGATGCACGGTGTGATGGTGGGCTAGCAATCTCTTCACGACTGACTGAATATATTCCAGCTATATGTGACACGTGGACTATTAGTTTTGTTTCCAAAGACGACTTCCCTAGATTGGTTGCTTATTTTCCTTCAGGAGAGCTTGCTACAAACAACTTTTGTCAGGTAGAATTTCGTATATTATGACTTGGGTCGGTAATGGTTTTGTTTGTAAGTTGCATTAAGATCCTCAGAAAATACCGAACAAGTGTTTCGTCCACCAGGTTGCATTTTACCAAATTTGTCGTTCAACTGGTGTAATGCTAAACCAAGGATTTTATCGTCCATTGGTTTTACTGTACTCTAGTTAAAAAGGCAAACAGTGATCGTCAGTTTAAGCCATGTTGTTGATGGTTTTGATCTATTACTAAATTTGTGATTTTAATCTTTCAAATGTTTAACATCTTCACTTTATGCTTATTTACGCACTTTTGCATTGGATAACTTGGAACATGGGCATTAATTTGGTTGATTTTGGAACCCACACAAGTAACTTGTGATATCCTATGTTTGCTAATGTATGTATGTGATTGCCTCTGACCTACTATTGTGCCATTAGGTAAGATCTAAGTGGACAAAAAAGGCTAGAAAAAACCTACATTGAAGTAGCACATCAAACCAAAAGAGCGTCAAATGTTTTTTGCTAAAATTGTAAATGTTTTTTGACTAAGATACAATCTAGGTTTAATCTAGATATACGAGGGAATCGACAATTCGGGCACATTGGCTGGTACGTTGTTAGGTGGAGGCTTATCTTTTCCGGTTATCGTTGAAAGCTCGTCTGTCTATGTATCATGTGTCCTCAACCTGACAACAGTCGAAATAGAAGTGTTTATAAGCCCCGGTAAGTCGGATGTATACGGAAAAGCTTAACTATGTGTTAATCTAAAATATGAGATCATGTACTTGACCACCCACCATTTGGGGAGTCTGCAAAATGTATTTTGTGTATTTAGATCCAGCTTGTTAATTCTGTTTTAACCTTTGTCGTCTCTTCAGTGCAGCTGGTGACAAGAGATTGGCCAAACGGCAACCCAGCTTACATAACGCGGAGTAGATCTTAAAGCATAAGTAATTTGGCAATTGTTTAGAAACCAAAGTTTTGTGCACCATCTGCACTGTCCGTCCGCAGCGTAACTATCAACCATTGACGCTTTATGTGCAATTCAGCTGAAGAGTGTGGTGAAGATGTTGACAGCCTGCCGTATAATTTGTTATCTCCTATGTTTCCGGGTGACTACTCCGCTTTTGCTGGGTGTGTTTGGAGATTTCAATTGCAAAGCAGCTCGTCCTTGATGTTTCAATTCTCCACTTATAACATCGAGGATGGATTCGACTTTCTTTACGTAAGTGATTGTCGTTTTGTCATTTTCGTTAAATCCCACTAAAGAACCAAAAAACCAGGCATCACCCGATTTTTAAACCAGACAGAATTTTTGTTTAAAGTTAGATCTGCCAATATAAAACGATGAAATTAATTTGACTGAGCATGAATTTAGATGCGAAACAAAAACTGAACCCAAACCAAAAAATACATTTGAGCTTTTATAACAACAACATACATCACACTTGTTCACTGGTTTATACATTGGTCGGTGATTTTATTTTCAGTTCCAGAATGAAGAAGGTAATGTGGAAAGATTGACTGGAAATCATACTGGGGGGTTGAATCATACAGTTACTGCAACAATTCTTACATTAATCTTTGTCAGCGACGTAAGCGGTCAAGCACAGGGATTTAATGCGACAGTCAACAATGAATCAGGTAGAACTCAAATTTCAACAACAGGAAAAATCTTAGTTTGAGCAGTAATTTGTAGGAGGGACAGTTTCTAACAGTTTATATGTTCATAAAATAAACTCCGAGTCTTTTTCAGGAATTAAAACTTATGGATTTACCAGTATGTGGTCATTTAACAATTTTCGACAAGCCGTAATTTTTTTACGTTGTTAAAACTCCCCGGTTTCTTCTAATGGGTAACGAAAATAAATTGGTTAAGAACCACATCTTACATGCAAACTAATAGTTCTTTGTAGGAATGGAACAATCAATGAGTGTGTGCAGGACCAAAGACTTGACCATCGCGTAAGTTTGTCTTTGCTTTTAGGCATGTTTTTGTTTATTTTTGAAATCCTGAACAATAAAGTCACTTAATAGAACTCTCGCCTTAAGCAGGAAACATTTATTACAAGCTACTGCGCGCTCAGTAATTGTCCAGCAGTGGAATCCTCACTGTCTTGCACTCCACAACGTTTTAACGTTGCGCAGCTGACTAAATACTGATAAATAGTCAGTTTATTTGGCGATGGCGTGTTTCCAGTATTGTATAGTTGTCCATGTAAACTAATAAAGCCATCATTCGCAGAGTAACAGCTGATGAACAGAACACATTAGATTACGAACACGGTGACACACTTTACATCGCACTGGACAGGCAAACTCCCCTTTCTCAACTTAATGACAACTGCAAGGTCACGGGGTCAGACCCGGTGTTCGTGTTTGACATTGGACAATGCGAAGGCCTCTATCAGGTAAAACTCATTTCTGTTTTCTTCATCGAGCCACTTCCACCCAACATGTCATTTAGTAAAAATACAGGCAGGCATCACCATGTATCGACACATATTCATTTCGTCCACAGTAGTTACGATTAAGTTTTGGTGCTTTTTATTGCTGTCAACTTTCTTGCTACCCTTCTAAAAATATTTTTTATTTATTTATTAACAGAATGAGAACGGAAAGGTGTCGGTGTCCTTCCTTATCTGGAGATTCCTAGCTCCGTCCCCAGCAGTGATCCAACGCGACGTTCAAAACAGGCTCAATGTCACTTGTCTGTTTGACTCGGAACTACTTCTCTCGTCATCCAACGTCCAATCACAAGCCGGGTAAGAAGACATCTACGGCACATGCCAAACATGTCACATGCCAACAAAGCGCACAATATGCAAAACATATACATAATACTTGTCATGTAATGCAATAGCAGATGTAACATGCTGCAAAGCACGTAGAATGCAAACTATAATCATGACACATGTCATTGCATGTGTAAGCACATGCCAAACATGGCACAGAGACTCCAACGGTCTGTTGATTAATTTTTATTCTATTATTAGTGCTAGTCAAACAACTCGGAAAATAAACGGTGAAGTCAAAAACAGTAAATGACGTCTATTGATGTGACTAATTCCTCAGGAACGTGTCCATTTATTTCTCAAACGTAGAAGTTTGTTACAGATCCATTGAAACTTCTGCTGAGAATACAGGAAACTTTGACGTTGCTTTAAATCTCTTTTCCAACCAATACTTCAACGAAAGCTTTCCCGGAGAAGTCACTGTGCCTAACTACATTTTTGCTGAAGTGAAACTTGATGAAATTTCTGCAAGCAACGATGACTTTATTGTCCAGGTAAAAACAAAAGCATTAAGGTAACAGAGGTTGCTAAATGTTAGTTCGTGTTTCATAAAAAATGCACATTACACTTGTTGCATTACACTAAGCATCTTTTAGGTGCTATAGAGTTTCTACATTTGATTTATTTACCATTTTGTATACAGCTTGAAGAATGTTGGGCGACACGCGTTGAAAACTCCAGTGGTTTGCCGAACTACCCTGTTGTAGTAAGCGGGTAAGCTTTACATCATTACTTGTGTTTGATTTGCAACGTGTGATCTTTCTCATAATATATTGAACGGCACATTGCATTTGACCTTGCGTAAATGTTTGTAAATATTATTAGATGTGTTGCGCCACCCAGTGGAAGTGAGGTTGCCGGCGCAAAAATGTTGATACGAAATTACGAATCCAACTCTGCAACTTTCAAGCTGAAGAGCTTTGTGTGGACAAACTTTACTGATGCAGAACAGTTCATCTACATCCACTGCGACGTGACCGTCTGTCAAAACTCGACTGGAGAATGCCCTGGACAGGTGAATTGAGTTTGTGTGGTGTGTAAGGCTAATAATAAGTCCGCCGTCGAGCTGCTTGCATCATTGCAAGTAAAGTGGATTATATTCGATTAATTTATTCTCCAATAAGTTTGCTTTAGTTGAAATAAACAGGGAAAAACCATTACATGCCTAAGTTTTTTCTGATTCCATTTAGCTGCTTTGTTTATCCTTAATAGTATATATATATATACATGAAAAAAAATATTAATATGAAACTGATTTGAAGATGTGTGGTGGGAAAAAAAGACGATCTGTTGACAACAATGGACGCAGCCAACGACTTTCTGCGGGGCCAGTTCGTATCGTGAAAACTACCAAGTATTTGCTTGTGCAAGGTACCAAGACAATAATTAAACTCTTCTTTCCTACATATTAACTTAGTTCTGGACCAAATACTTTAGTTGCTTATGTTCCAACTACTCAAATTGTTGTATTTATCAACTAAAACCTTTGGGGACATGTTTACTTCAGCTATATTAGGCCTCAATTATCAAATAATTCGCATGTTTCTATTTATTTTAATCCTCGATGAGCCTGCAACGCCTGAATGCGTTAACTAACAGTCAGTCCACGGTCGAGCTGCTAGATTTATAGCAACTACGTTATAGCGGAGGGGACGTTAATGTAGTGCAATACGTGGATTTTCACTGGGTTGGAGCAATGCAAATTAAGTTTCTTGCCCAGGGAAACACAGGCTGCCGAGACAGTATTAGAACCCACAAACTATTGAACACAAGTCGGTTTTACTTACAACTCGACCATCTTGGCAAACTTATGCATAGCTTGACTCCTAAAGTCACTTTTTCGTTTTGTTTTGTGTGTAAGAAACATACTCGACATTGCCTTAACCAGGAATCAAAGTTTAAAGTTACTTCTCGTATTGGCTTTCAATCTCTCGCAAGCTTGGCCCACTTCCAAGTGTATACAAGAGTGGCATTATTTTTAGTCTGTCTGAGGTGTTAATCTCTAGTTCCAGTATCAAATGCTTTCGCACACATATATGTTTATCTAAGTTAAACATTCTTTTTATCGCAGACACTCCAG
>QLIY01002103.1:0-22912 GCA_003260075.1 Phallusia mammillata
GGTCAAACTTCTGGAGGATCAAGTTTGGAATAATAACTAACATATGTCCAAATTTTAATAAATTTGAAGTACTCTTTCTTTACAAAACCAGCATTACAAACCAGCGTTAGACAGAAAAAAGAAAAAAAATACGGACAAAAAGGGGGGGGGGGGGGGGGGGGGGGGGGGGGGGGGGGGGGGGGGGGGGGGGGGGGGGGGGGGGGGGGGGGGGGGGGGGGGGGGGGGGGGGGGGGGGGGGGAATTTATGTGATTCTCTTTTACACATTACAAGCTAAAATCGAGAATTTGTTTATGCCGATCTTGCACAAGTAAACAGTGATTTTAGATTCTGGCATTTGGCGTAAAACAGTTTTTGAGAGCTAATGCTATTAATGAATAAAAGCTTTACTTTAAGTTTTTTGTGTATAGCTATATGTAGCAAAGTGGTAACCACTAAGAACTTTATCACACATACTTGTACTTGGTAAGAAACAAATCAAAGTATAACCCTACATGAAAAAATTAATAATTTGTAAAAATAAAATTCAACTGCCAATGTATGGTTGTAAATAGCAAATTAATATATACCATTGAAAAAATTATTACTATGAGTGATGCTAAAAGTAAATAGAACTGATTACAGTATAAAGACCAACTATTCCATTTTTAAGTTGATCAACCAACCTTTTCTTTCTTTGGCTCCCAACAAAAGACCACATAAAAATCGCCGAACCATCGACCAATGACCTCCCTTAGCTACCTCAGGAATGATTCGGCAAAATTCTTCATCTGACAGAAACTCACAGATGTACTTGGCTGCAAACACCTCCTGTAACATCTGATGTGAGAAGTAAAACAGCTGGTCGCCATCCAAGAGTCGTTGATTTGGAAAGCCAAGTTTACGAGCAAAGGCTATGATGACATCTTGAACATCAGTGGCCTTGAAACCTTCAAGTTTTTTACTTTCGAAAACAACTGTTTTCTCCTGCATGCCTTTATATGCCATTTTACCAATTGGTTCCCATAACTCAGCAATTCCCACATTGTGTGCATGTTCGGAGTATTTTAGTTGCTCTAACACAGTTTTAAAAACTTCTGTAACTGTTTTTACTTTGTTTAACCCCCCATGTAAAACAGCAAACATAATAAATTGCAGTAACAAAGGATTATGGCAAAGGCTAAAGAGCTGTGGGGTTTTGGTGGATAACATTTCCCACAATTCATCTGCCTTGTCCCCGGCCAAAGCACGGAACAGCTTTTTCATGTCTTCAGTTGAAAGGTCATCAACATGAATGGGGGGGGGGGTCAGTTTTGGAGTGCTAATGCTATTTATCAATAAAAATTTTATTTTGAGTTTTTGTGTGTAGCTATTTGTAGCAAAGTGGTAGCCAGTAAGTGTTTTTTCACACATACATATACTTGACTAGAAACAAACAGAGGTAAAATAAAGTATAACCCTACATAAAGGGAATGAAAAATTATTAAAAAATAAACTTCCAGTGCCTGGACAGTTGTACATACCTTGCCTGTTTACTGAGTGCTGGTTTGATGGCACAGTAGGTTTGCCTGATGGTGATAGAACACCTGTGAAGATACCGGATTAATATACACCATTGAAAAAATCATTACTAAAGCTTGACTTTAAAATGAGTATTGACGGTCAACCCACGTTTTTCGTCAGTGACTCCCAGCAACAGACCACATAAAAATCGTCGAACCATCGACCAATGGCCTCCCTTAACCACCTCAGGAATAATTCTGCTAAACTCTTTATCTGGCATGAACTTACAGATGTACTTGGCTGCAAACACCTCCTGTAACATTTGATGTGAGAAGTAAAATAGCTGGTCACCATCAAATAGTCGTTGACTCGGAAAGTCAAATTTTCGAGCAAATGCTATGATGACATCTTGGACATCAGTGGCCTTGAGACCTTCGAGTTTTTCACTTTTGAAAACAACTGTTTTCTCCTGCATGCCTTTATATGCCATTTTGCCAAGTGGTTCCCATAACTCGGCAATATTCATGCTACTTTTTGCAAATTCTGAGTATCTCAGTTGCTCTAACACAGTTTGAAAAATCTCTGTGATTGTTTTTACTTTGCTTAAACCCCCATGCAAAAAAGCAAAAATAATAAATTGCAATAACAAGGGATTATGACAAAGGCTAAAGAGCTGTGGGGTTTTGATTGATGCTATTTTCCACAATTCATCTGCCTTGTCGCTTGCCAAAGCGCGGAACAGCTTTTTCATGTCTTCAGTTGAAAGGTCATCAACATGAATGGTGACATCTGGACGAAGCTCTGACGGGATTTCAAGAATACTGTGTGGGCGTGATGTAAACAGTAGCAAAGAATTTTTAAAAAACTTCTTGCCACAAAGATTTGCTACTAGCTGATTAATTGGCAATGGTGTATCATAAGAGACATTAAGTGGTTTCATGTTTTCAAGGGACCAAATGGTTTGGTCATAACCATCGAAAACAAAAACACACTTATCTTCGTTGGGGGGGGGGGATGTAAACAATAGCAAAGATTTTTCAAAAAACTTCTTGGCACAAAGATTTGCTAACAGCTGCTCAATTTTTATTGGGTTATCATAACATTCATTACGTGGTTTCATGGTTCCAAGTGAAAATGTGGCCTGGTCATAACCATCAAAAAGAAAAACACATTTTTCTTGGTTATCTAACATCCATTGGAATGCACTTTCTTTTGTTTTATCGTCCAACTTAGGACAAAGAAAGTCAACAAAGAGTTGTTTGCATGACAAAGGTTGCTCATAACCTAGGTCCATGAACCTAAGTAGAAAGTTGGCAGATTGATCTGGTTGGCTTAACTTCGCCAATCTTTTAGAAATAGTAGTTTTTCCAGAACCTGGTGGGCCAACTATAGCAACAAACTTTTTTTGTGAGGTTAGGTTTAAGATTTCATCAAAGGACACTGAATGTTGATTTGAAGGAGGGTCAATTTTCCATGTTGATGGTATTAATTCATCTTTTTTCACAGGCCCCTCTCCATCATATGCCTTGTACTCATGCATTCCTGGGGGGGGGGTGATTTGGTTGACTTAATTTTGCCAATCTTTTAGAAATAGTAGTTTTTCCTGAACCAGGTGGGCCAACTAGTGCAATAAACCTTTTTTGTGAGGTTAGGTTTAAGATTTTATCAAAAGACACTGAATGTTGATTGGACGGAGGGTCAATTTTCCATGTAGATGGTGTTAATTCTTCATTTTTCACAGGCCCCTCTCCATCATATGCCTTGTACTCATGCATTCCTGGGGGGGGGGGTATATTTACAATAATACAATCGGTTAAATGCAGAAAACAAGCATAATCTCTAGTCACTCCTTGGTGCAATCAAAGCTCAGCCGATCCCCAGATCGTAGGCCTGACTCAGGGGTTTGCAAAAACTCTGATGTCGGATCAATAGGGGTATTACCACAGGAACTCACAGTACACAGGTTTGCGAAATTCTGGTAGGTGTCACAAGCTAATATTATAAATGCAGTTCTATAAACAAATGCTGAAAGTAAGGACTATGTGTTGGGCTGAGGTTTCATAACAATAATAGCAATAACATCAACCTAAAATCCCAGTTCTTTATGTTAAACTTGGTCCCCAACCCTATCCCAGTCACACTGATAATTTAAACAAAAAAGGTGGCTTTCTTATATATTTCTATTTTATATATTCTATATCCTATTACCGGTTCAATATACACACCGGGGGGGGGGTTGGGTTTCAATGTTTTATCATAGAGCATCACGCTTTCTGTTAAGCTCTTGTGATGCTCCTGCAGAAGTTTGTTGATGGCAGCAACTGAAATTAAAAGCATTTTAACTAAACCATTGTTAAACATATAGTTGACTGGAGTTCTCTGTGTTTTATATTTACAATAATACAATAGGTTAAATGCAGAAAACAAGCATAATCTCTAGTCACTCCTTAGTGCAATCAAAGCTCAGCCGATCCCCAGATCGTAGGCCTAACTAATGGGTTTGCAGAAACTCTGATGTCGGATCAGTAGAGGTATTACCACAGAAACTCACAGCACACAGGTTTGCGAAATTCCAGTAAGTGTCACATGCTAATATTGTAAATGCAGTCTGTGTAAAAAATGCTGAAAGTAAGGACTATGTGTTGGGCTCAGGTTTCATATCAATAACATCAACCTAAAAAGGTGGCTTTCCTACATATTTCTATTTTATATATTCTATATCCCATTACTGATTTAATATACACACTTTTTGATCTACTAACATAATTGTTTTTGCAAGCAAAAACATTTATCTTTAAAAAAAAAAATTCATGTGCTTATTGTTGTGCCACTAAACGACTTACCGACGATTTTTGCAACGTCTTTACAGCATGTAATTGTTTTGGGATTTTGACAAAAAAAAAACATTTAACGGTCATGACGTTAGACAGCGTTTGGAAGCATGAGATTGTCTGTTAATATTGCAAAAACAGTAAAGGAATCCCAAAACATATGTTGTTTGGATGATTTCTTAACCACTTACAAACATAAAAATGTTGTGAGAAAATGCTACAAAGTTCACATTTTGTGTTGCAAAATCGCAGGTAGTTTAATTGGGATTTGAAATTTATCACCCAATGTTCCAACTTTGTTTGCTAGGGTGCCTGTTTTGCAACTACAAACGTTATATATTTGTACACTAGGAAGACAGAGAGTCTATGTCAGACCTCTACCACCTGACAAACCAAATTACCACAGCACGCTTACAACATAGGTTCTTCTACGGAAGGCAATAAAAATCACTAAAAAATGTATAAGCAATTTTTAACCTGATGCTAGTTTTTCTGGGTTTGTGGATTTTGGGGCATTTAGTTTCAAAGCAGTTCTGCAAAGTTTTTCCTAGTCTTTTTCTTTGTTTTGGTTGGTTCTTTTTTACAATATAAGTAAAAAATATATTTTATAATGTATTAAACTGGTCTAATTTGGTTTTTGTCAAGATTAATGACTGCACAGTCAAAAATAATATAAGAATTGGATTCAATATTTTAGATTCGAAACAATTATTCTAGAATACCCAATTATTCTACTTTGAACATCCCTTTTTCAGATATACTTCCATTTTATAAATTCATTACAATATTTACCAATTTACTATACACATCATATGATCTATATGATTGTTTAACAAAAACAGATGGGTCCCCCCACACATGTTTATGCGAATTAGTCATGGTAAAAAGGTTTCCAAATTCATTAAAAGGTTTCAAAATTCGGTTTATATATACTACATCATATTTAACGATGTATCACATACACCATTTAATATATTTCTAATGGATATATATTTGGCACCTACATTTCATTGGGTCCCTATCTTTTTCCTAGCACTTTATAACATAATTGTTTCTGCAAGCATAATCTAATGGGTCCAGCACAATATCACCAACATCATAACATCTAAATTCCAACTAGTGAGAAAATGGTCAAGTGACGACTGCATTCATGCATGAAGCAGAGGCATTTTTTCCGTTGTGTCAGCTGTGCACTGAGCGAGTACAAATTTGACAAAAGCCAGCATGTAAAACATATTTGGGGCTGTGAGAGTAATTACTGAGCCGATTGCACAGAAATTTTCAACAGACAACAAGGAGCAGCGTATCCACAGCTGTTCAAAATTTCAGCAATTTAAGTCTTGTATTTCTGACCTCATTAACATGTGAACAAACAAACAAATATTTGGAGGTAAAAGGGTGAAAATGGGTATATACAACATCAACTTACAAAATACTTTAAAATATGCTGCAATGTACCAATCAAAAAGGTAAGAAACTGCAGAATCATCTGCTTTAGCAAGTATGGCCGTAATAAAAAAATCACTTTTGAGGCTTGTGGGTGAACCGAGGGATCAAACAGGGTCAAAACTAACATGGACCATCTTTAGACCAATATCTGTAATGTGTGTAAATTTAAAAAAGTTTGAACCATTCTTTCTTGACCAAAACGGTGGGAACAAATTCACGTTAGACGGGAAAAAAGAAAAAAAATACAGACAAAAACAACATGTGACCCATTCAGGGAAGGAGACCCATAACTAACATCTGTCCAAGTTTGAATTAATTTAAAGCACTGTTCTTTGACCATAACAAGCGTTACAAACCGGCATGTATGAATTTTACGTTTTCGGGCAGGGGTCTCCAACACGCGGCCCACGAGGACATTAGCAAGCGAAAAAATATTAATATCTAGTCAAAGATGAGCAAGTTTTTTGTTTTACTCGCCCGTCGGTGTCCAACAAAGGAAAGTTAATGAAACTTTACCTCACACGTGTATATTATCAAGTCATGAGGAACGTTTATGTTTATCAAGGCTAACCAACATTTTATTGACATTTGAGTATGCCACAAAGATTGTTTCAGATGCCTAGGGCGGCAGACCATTTCATTTTTATAACAAACGTTTTGTAATTTTTTCAAATTTGACTCGCGGTTTAAATAATTTTAATGTTAAGCTAATTAAAGCAAAACGAAATCTTAAGCTGCTAAAAGTAATTTTCGTCTTTGTCACTACAGATTTAGGATTAATTTCACCGAAATAATTTTGCTTTACACATATCACATTATCTAAGAGCGACTTGTGACATCACAGACAAAACTAAGATATTATATTATGCACCAACAATTACTTTCATTGTTACTTGTAATGAAATAAAAAAGCCTTGATCAACATGCTAGTAAGATTGTAAAGACGTGACATTTCACAGGTCAACAAATATTACGCTGTCAACCACTAAATGACCACAATAAAGACTTTAGTTTGAAAAGAGCTGGCCTAGAGTGTTAATATAGTAATGAAGCGTGCAGTATCATGGTCCTTAAAAGCATTTTTGCATCTAAGGCCACATGTGGCCCGCGGCTTCAAAGCAGTTCGAAAATTGGTCCTGGACAAATTTTAAAGTTGGAGACCCCTGTTTTAGGGTTTGTGGGTGAATTGCTGGGTCATTTTGGGTCAAACTTCATGAGGATCAAATTCAGAATAATACCTAATATCTGTCCAAGTTTGAATTAATGTGAAGCATTCTTTCTTAACCAAACCAGTGTTACAAACCAGCGTCAGACAGAAAAAAGAAAAAAAACGCAAACGAAACAAAATGTGTTCCATTCATGGAAGGGGACCCATAACTAACCAAGAAAGCATGAAGCTCCTAGATCATGTACTTTAGGCAGTACAGCCATTTATTTAACAAATACGTTTTAGGGGCCTATGGGTAAACCGATGGGTTATTCCGGGTTAAACTTCAGGAAGATCAAATTTCAATCAATAGCTAACATCTGAGTAAATTTGGAAAAATTTGAAGCACTCTTTTGTGACGGGGGGGGGGGGGGGGGGGGGGGGGGGGGGGGGGGGGGGGGGGGGGGGGGGGGGGGGGGGGGGGGGGGGGGGGGGGGGGGGGGGGGGGAATATGTGTCCCCTGCAGGGAAGGAGACCCGTATAATTAACTAAAAGGGGTTGCATAGCACATTTTGCTTTTGCACATACACCATAACCAGGGTTGCCACACGGTCCTTATTTCTAAGATTTGTCCTTATTTTGAAGGGCAGTGTCTTAGAAAATTATTGTCCGTAACTCTAAGAAATGTCCTTGTTTTTGACCGGAGTCCTTATCTTGTCTTATTTTTTCCAATTACAAGGAACAGACATAGTGAAATGACAGTTAAATCCCTTCTACAGTAAAAGTAAACCTAGACCTGAGATGTCGTAAGATACATGAAGCTTTTTCTTCAAACAGGTTGCTGAAACAGATTGTTTTTGGCAAAATATATAGCATATGATCTATGTCATGGCTCGTAAAAATGCAAGGATTTGTTCAAAAACATTTGTTTCGTTTAGTATGAAAATTTAGTTTTTCGGTTGCCCTCATTTTGAGGTCTATGTCAATGGCAACCCTGACTTTAACCTATTTTGAAATGCTAATATATTTCCTATGCCTAATTTATATTGGGTCCCATATTATCCATGGTATTATAATCTTCCCCACACAAGCAAAGTTGAAAATAATGCATTTCATAAGTTAACCATTTGAAAGTCTGGTATTTTGCTAGGTAAAACACAGTGAACAGCACTGGGCCTAAATAATACTATACAGAGTGCAAACTATACATATCACTTATTGTTGGAGCTATAGGGTAAAACACAACAATCAACATTTATATCTGGAAAATCCTACAAGCTATCCAAATTTTATTCAATTTTAACATTGTTTAAAAAATTAACCCATTTTAGAGGGCTAGTTGAGAAAATGTTGGGGCTACAGGGTGAAAACCAACAATCAACACATATAAATTGCGTATTTTACAATCTGTCTAAATTTCATTTCATTCCAACACTGTTTAAAAACTCACGCTTTTTAGTGGGCTACTGGGGTAAATGTTCTGGCTACAGTGTTGAACACAACAATCAACTGGGGCTATCAAAAGAAACAAGTGGCATCTAAATCCATCGAACATATTAGGGCAAAATAAGTCGGACAAACTTCAGGAAGAAAAAAATCAAAAACAAATCAAATAAAATCGATATGTGTTCCCTTTAGAGAAAATTACACTGCACGAATTTTAAGGTGAAAAGAAAAGTAAAAAATAAAGAAGCAACTGGACACAACCCAAAACCTAATAAAACCTTAGTGCAGGGGTGCACAACCTTTTTGCAAGGGCGGCCGCATTGCAGATTCTTATTTCACCAGCACCATTTACCTGCTTTTTTGTTTCCAAATACTTAGTTTAATTCATAAAATTACCATCCAATAGCGCCCAAAAGATTAATTTCTAGCTTGGTGCACAGATTGAGCTGCACAGCGTGAAGATCAGCCTTAAGTGATTATGATGTCATAATCTACATTGAGATGCTTGTGATACCTGTTTTGTTCACATTGTTTGCATGTACAAAGGTGACGTATAAGGTTGTTAAGCTGGTAATATTATTTTTTGTACCACAAAAAAACTGTTTAGAGCAGTTTAAAAATCAAAATATTTAGCAAACTAGTTTTATTCACATCACGGTCGCCTGTACATATATTTTAATAAATATGTTTACGGCCGCCAAACTCGACTCTGCAGCGGCATGCGTCTGTGCAGCCGAAGGTTGTGCACCCCTGCCTTTGTGTAAGCTTCCAGCGTTTTGATATTTGACAAATAGAAATGCCATTGTTTAGCGACTATAGACCCTGGAGTTTGATGAAAACGAGTATTTGTATTGTACTTCAAAAAGACCTTCGATCGAACCCCGGTTGGGTTTTACAGTCGCTAAAGAATGGCATTTCTATTTGTTAACATTAGTAGTTGAAATATTGCAAAACAAGAAAGATATTTTACACAGATTTGGTTAAGATTTAGATTCATACTGTCACTAAAAAACTTCATCCACTCATTAACAAATATCACAAACCAAAATGCAAATAATTTAGTTTTGTTTATTGGCATAAAACATGTCTATCGATAATAATAATTGTATTGAAAAATCGTTTACCTTTGTCAGCATCAGATCCTGGCTTGCTGCATGCATTGCTGTCTATATAAAAAGACAGTAAGGAAAAAGTCATAACTAACACACCTTTGATACATGCTAAAACTGTGATAGTGTTATCCAATTTAAGCTTGTTTAAACTTGGCGCCCTTTCAAAAAGCTAGAAGAATAATTGCAGTAAATAGAGTAGTGCATTTCCTTAATATTGTTAATTTATATAATCTATGACCTATTTAATGATTTGCACTATTGCTGGGATTTAGCCGGTTCGCACTGGTTTATAGAACCATCTCACAAAGTTTTATGAGATCATCGAACCAGTAAGCATTACTGGTTACTGTCAATGGACTTTTTGTAACAGAACAGACTGAAAAATATGACTTTTGTGATAGATCCGACTGATAAACAATTTGAATCCCACCACTGTGTACACCAGTGGTTCCCAAACTTTTTCATATTTTTTTCAAAACAGTCCCTTTGCCATTATTTCTAGGCCTCGTGGTCCTTAAGCCTAAATGTGTATTTTATAAAAACGAAAGTTGATTGCAGGATTTTAGCTAGTTGTGCAAAATTGTGCATAACAATCATCCGAAGACAGCATGTAACATCACAAACAGGACAAAAACATTACGATTGTGCACGAACAATTGCATTTTTTAAAGGTTGTCATTCAATAAAGGCCATTGTTTAGCAATGGAGACAGTCGATTCTCAATTCTACTTTGATTTAATCTAATGTAGTGGCACAAACTGACACCAAATAAGATTATAGAATTACTTCAACCGCTTCGCAGTCCCCCAAACATTGCCTCACGGACCCCTAAAGGACCACAGACCCCAGTTTGGAAGGGGCTTTAAAGTTGTTTGAGTTTGACACCACTGCTCTAGAAAATATAATTTTTTTCAAAATCACACAGTTTGGTGCCAGTGTTAAACCCTTGGGTCATCCATAAGTTTTGTGTCAACTATTTTTCTACTATTTACAGGTGTTGAGATTCAAAAGGTTCAGTAAGTTAGTTGTATGGACCAACTACAAAAATTAAAACTTACCTTGGCTGATATCACCACCAGCAACATTAATAGTTGGATTTATCATTACATTTCCAGAAAATTTTGCTTCTACATCATTCCCTGAAAAAAAGACTATTAAAGATAACATTTGTGTTCATACTTAGGGTTTAAACCTACATGGTGTGGATTGACTGTTTGTTTACAAAATCACTAACTTCCACAACTTTAAAAATGAAATAAAATACTTTCAAGGTGACATATTTTCCACTTTCTTTGAACTACATGTTATCAAATAGTTACTAATATCAGATGTACATTTAAAAAACTATATACGGATCTGTTCATAAGTATAACAGTGAAAATAATGGCCCAAATAGCCACAAAAAGTGACATCCTTTATTGTTCAAACATTTCAGCAAATGCTCATGCCATCGTCTATTTGGGCAAGCAAAATTAAACCATAAAAACCAGGTTGTAATCACAAAAACAGTTTTGCCAGAAAACTCAAATATTATTACAAACACTAACAAACTGAAAAGTGCAACAGATTGTTTTTCAATCTTATGGTTGTTTCACAAATGGAACCAATAGAATAAAGATCTTTGGAAATACTTTACGAGACATCACACTCATTGTGACAAAAAACTTTGACAGTAAACGGTTTTTAGTGTTTTATGTTGTTTTTGGCAATAAACTTCTTGTTCTATTTCACTACATGCTGTTATTCTTTTCCACATTGGAAACTCATGATTCATGAATACATTTTTCAAAAATGGTTAGTAAATTCACTGCCTACAAAACAAGCCAAACTGTGTAGATCAATATTTGTCATGGCATAGACAGTGCACACTCTTTCAACCTATAGGGTCTCAGCAGTGCAGCTGCTGACAAGAGATAGGTTGTATTAGTTAGCATGGCCATCCAACGGCACTCCAGTTTGTTGGTAGTACCAGGCTGAAAACCAATGCCCCACCACATCTGATCAATGTCCCAACTGAGCATAAACTACCCAGGAAACTGGTTCACATAGCCACACAACTGCTTAGGAACCAAGGTGATGTCAACTCAGTGTTACAGCATAAATATAAAAGCATAGAGCCAATAAATAAATAGCTGAAGATAATGTACACTGATTCGGCCTACTGCCAAACTTCGATATAATGCCACCCTTTGGGATCGAGAGAAAATGGCATAGTATCAATGGTGGCATAATACCGAGGGTCGGTTGTAAAAATAGCCTTGTGACATGACAATGTACTGTAGTGTCACGTTGTGTTGTAAGATTGTAATTTATTACAGTATATAGTATAAGGTTCAGTATACAGTATAATTTATTAAAAAACGGATATAACATGCATAGAACAAACAAGATCTGTTAGTTTTGTCGTAACACAAGCACGGAACAGGGTTTACATAACTCGCTGCAAAGCCGTGAAACTTCTTAACATGACCACGGGGGGGGGGGGGGGGGGGGGGGGGGGGGGGGGGGGGGGGGGGGGGGGGGGGGGGGGGGGGGGGGGGGGGGGGGGGGGGGGGGGGGGGGGGGGGGGGGTTCAGAAGGCCCAACTTTTAATCCCCAACTAGACCGTTAACACAGTAATATGGTCCTCTCATGTGTCATAGTATCAAGGGTAAGGGGTGGCATAGTAAATTGAATTTAGTTGGTGACGATCAAAAGTGGTATAGTAGTGAGCGTGGCATAATATCAAGGTCGTTTAGTATCGAAGTTTGACTGTATAAGGTCTCATCAGTACGACTGGTGATAAGAGATGGGTCATGTCAGCTAGTGTCTGCAACTAATCATTTATTGGCATTTCCTGGTTGCATGCTCGGTCAAGTGAAAAGCTGGGCCTTTTTCTGATCACAAAGCTATCATTGAATTGCTTTCTCAACCAAAAACATGTAACTTACGGCTTCCAATGTTAGTAGTTCCATGTGATCCAACATTTCCTGTTATTTGTGCTTGCGGAATTGAAAACTTGTCCCCATTGTGACTTTGATCAACTGCAACACACACACACAACTGAATCATAATTTTAAAAAATCATAAAGGTACAATGGTTTGTGTTTTGACAAATTTACGGCTTTATAAGTTACATGGGTCTAGCAAGGTATATGCTAGCCTAAAGTACAGTGTCAGTAAACTAGAAAGGTGGCTTTCCTGTATATTTTCATCATCTATATTCTATATCTTATTTACCAGTTTGCTATACAAACTGCTTGACCTACACACATAATTGTTTTTGCAAGCAAAAACGAATGGATCTATGCAAGTGTTTATTATAACTAGAAGGGTGGCTTAGCACATTTTGCGATTGTCCGTACGACTAAATCATATTATAAACTGGTAATATAATTCCTACACTTATTTTATATTGGCTCCGATACACTTTTATAACTAAAGTCGTTTCTGCAGGCAGAAACTCATGGGTCCTCACACATGCAAAGTTATGGATAATGCAAATAAAGAGATAACCATAAAAAATGGATTCAATTTAGACATTGTTTAAAGTTTGCATATTTAAAGTTCTGTTTTAAACAAAGAAGTAAAACACAAAAATCAATACCTACAAATGGCATTACACAAGCTAACCAAATTTCTTACAATTCCGATCCTGTTGGAAAACATTACCCACTTTTGGGGCGCTAGTGGGGTAAATATTGGGGCTACAGGGTTTAACACAACAATGGACACCTATAAATGGCAGATTCTACAAGCTATCGAAATTTCAGCAAATTCCAACACTGTCTACACAAACTCACCCATTTTAGGTGGCTAGTGGGGTAAATATTGGAGCTGCAACGTTAAACATAACAATTGTCATTTTTTAACGGCAAACTCTACAAGCTATCCAAATGTCAGTCAATTCTGACCCTGTTTAAATAAATAACCCATTTTAGGGGGATAGTCGGGTAATTAATTTTCTTCACCCTAATGTTAAAAATACTAGAAGAGTGGCTTTCTTATATACTTCCATTTTATATATTCTATACGATATTTACCAATTTACTATACACATCATTTGATCTACACATATGATTGTTTTTGTAAACAAAAACAAATGGGTCCCCACACGCGCGTTTGTGCAGATTTACAGTAAACAAATGTTGCGGTGATTTTTAGATTCTTAAGGACAAATTTTGTTTGTAATACCTACTAGTTGACCTTAAGTAACCCGTGATCATGCGGCGGCCAACCTGACAACGAGCTTTTAAAAAAACATTTATTTGGCAAAAAAGTCAAGTTAACTTTTTCATCTTTACTTCGATTAACAAAGTTTTGCTTGACATATACAAAACCGAAGCACGGTTATTAGGTTTAAATCACGTCATAGGTGTAAAACCTTCGCCAAAACTCAAAACGTGAGTGATAACTTAATAAAATGACATAACATTGCTGTGCACAACAGCTGATTTCTAATCACTGAAACGACGTCTCGTAAAACGTCTGTCCGACGTCAAGCTGAGCCCTCCCGCTATCGTAAACCAGTGAGTTACTCTCTTGGTACTTCTGCCTAAAGTGTCTTCCTTGACCAAACGAGCGTTAGACACATTTACGTTTCGGGGGCCTGTTGGTGAACCGCAGGGTCAATCGGGGTCAAACTTTAGGTGGACCAAGTTTGGATTAATATCTAACATGTGTCCAATTTTCAATAAATTTAAAGCACTTTTTCTTGACCAAACGGGTCTCACAAGCCAGCGTTAGACAGAAAAAAGAAAAAAAGAAAAAAAAATACGGACAAAAACAATATGTGTCCCCTTCAGGGAAGGGGACCCATAATTACACTGCAATGACCCAATTAACAATTCTGTAAACTTTTGTCAAAATAGGCCAATGTTTTGAATTGTTTTTAATCAACAAGCGTAATGACTTGTGACCTCACAAGGCTATGAACAACCCCCTAACTACTATCTGCAAACATGTTCTCACAGCCCACTAACACAAGTAACATAAGAGGTTGCCTTTAGAACAGTGCTTCCCAACCTTTTCCAGCTCATGGCCCACTTTAAAAAACAATTTGTTTTGGCGGACCATCGTTTAAAATTGCGACAAACCACGATGGAAAAAAAAACTAAAATTAAGAACGAAAAATAGTAATCGCACAAGCAATACGTCTGTTAATGAGAAGCCTTAGCTTGCTGGTTCGATATGATGAGATCAAGTCGGAGTTTATTGGGAGATAAGCTTACATACCGTAGTGTTAAGACTATTTCATGTCTTCGATTTCGTTATAGTTATGTGTGATAAAGCTTTGTTTAAAGTGAAATCTTTCATGCATTCAAAGTAACTATAATATAATATTTTAGAGAAATATAGTTAAACTTGAAAGTACGGTCACACGAACTGTGTAACTTTTTTGAACTTCTGTATTGGTATGGTAATAGTTTGAAAAGCTTCGCGGCCCACCAGAAAGAACGTCGCGGACCACCAGGCCCACTGGTTGGGAAGCGCTGCTTTAGAACACCACAGAAACTTATCGTTTGTGGTGTGCTGCAACAACATTTTGGGGGCTAGCGAGGTGAATACTGGGGTTATCGAGTCAAACAAACCAGATGGCACATTTACATAACTATATCTACCATCTGTGAAAGTTGCTTCCAAATCCATTAAACATTTGATGGCAACAAAAAAAGAAATTGAGTAAAATCAAAATGTGTCCCCTTCAGGGAAAGGGACCCACAATTAATTACGCTTTAAAATGGTGAGGTTATTTTTAGATTCTAAAGGACAAATTGATAGAAAGCATCAAACCTAACTTCGAAGGTTTTGTCCATACTCTTTACAGCTTTGTGTTGTCATATATTTACAAAAGTAGAAAAAATATTTATACTTCTCTGCAATTTTAATTCCTAATAGCTTCAATCCTTAATATTGTTGTTCAGGTCAATTTTTAGGTCAGCAGAAATTAAGTTCTTAAAACTAAACTAGAAGGGTGGCTTAGCACATTTTACTATAGCATATACACTACAACCTATTTTGAAACTGTAATATATATTCCCTATGCTAATTTTTTATTAGGTATCATATTAGGCACAATTTTTATAACTTTGATTTGTTGCTGCAGGCATTTTTTTAAAAACTCATGAGACTCCAAAACTGCAAAGTTGTGCAAACAAAAAGTGTGTTATAATGCCTAACACATTGATTGGTAGGTTGCCTTAAACAAACATATTATGTTATGGTATGAACTGTCCAAATCTTATGCAATTTAATCATTGTTCGAAGTTTGTGTGCCTAAATAGTGTAAAACACAAACATCACAAAATTGCCTATTCTTCAAGATGTCATTTCACTTAATCTTTGTTAAAAAGTTACACATTTTAGGGGTCTAATAGAGTAAATATTGGATTACAGCCTGCAACACAACCATTGACGTCTTAAAAGGGCACAATGAACAAACTGCCCAAGTTCCATCCAATTCGAACACTGTTTAAACAATTTACCCATGTTAGGGGTCTAGTGGTGTTAATATTGAGGCTATCGATTCAAACAAACCAAAAGGCACATCTAGATTACTATATCTACCATCTGTTAAAGTTTAATCCAAATCCATCGAACATTGCATGGCAAAACAAGGTGGACAAACTTTCAGAAAAAAATATAAGCAAAATCAATAAGTGTCCCATAACTAATATTTTGTTTAGCATCAATGACACCAGATAATGACAAATTTTAAACAAATATGCAACCTGGTGAACGAAATGCTTGTTCGATACTTTTTTGTTCGATGGAAAATCAGCTCGTTTCTAATCATGGAAAAGACAACCTGTGACATTCTGTTCTTAAGTTAAGCAGAGACCATCCATTTTGGATCAAACCACCACAATAGTACAGCAGTAAATTACTCCCTCGGGGCTCTTGTATATTTTAGATGCATCAGGAAAGCTAAGGATTTAATTTTACCCCCCCCCCCCCCCCCCCCCCCCCCCCCCCCCCCCCCCCCCCCCCCCCCCCCCCCCCCCCCCCCCCCCCCCCCCCCCCCCCCCCCCCCCCCCCCCCCAATACTAAAGCGACTACAAGCATTTTTTAAAGTTTTAGCACATTAAGGCATGTATTTTTGACCTTAAGTACAGGTAAATCTGACGAAAAGATAACGAAAATTTCGGAGTTACCGGTTGAAAAATAGGTAAATCGAACTATACGTTGCGAAATACTTTATAATGCATCAACCAGCAAAGTAGACATAGCTGATTTAATCATTTTATGTGTTGGGGGCCTGAGAATGAACTGCTTGGTCGTTTGGGATCAAACTTTAGCAGGATAAAATTTTGAAAACTAACCAACTTGTGTGTAAATTTAAAAAAGTTTAGAGCACTCTTTTTTGGCCAAACACATGGAACAAACCAGTGTTAAAGAGTGTTAAAAAAAACAAGGGTAATATCTTGTACTCCCAGCCTTAAAGTTTGTAAACCCTTTTTTTGATGATACCTCAATGACCCCAACCCTGCAACCACTTGTGATCTCACTGAGAATTAGTACTAATGATTCGGAACATCTGATATAAACATTTCTGCTGGTATTTATCTTTTTGAGCAATGTTGCATGTCCAGCAAAATTCCTTACCTTCACCAGTTTGTGTAGCAGTTAATTGTTGGGAAGTTGTTGGTGGTATTCCAGTATAAGTGGGGTTGTCCTAAGAATGACAATATTGTGTTAATTGTTATTACACATAAAATTCCTAAAAAAATTGGTAAAATCTCAGTTGATTTTACAAGCATTCAGCCTTGAGGTCCATTTCCCTTTTCGCAACTAAAAAAATCAGTTTTTAGAGCTCTTCTGGGAATTGAAGTTTTATTCAGACATTTCGATGTCCTGTACAGGTTGCCTTCATCAGGGTAAATAACACTGAATGCGCGTAGTACAGTGCATGATAACAAAGAAAAAAAGAATTGAATGCAACTACAATTGCCAAAATAGCTCTATAAACTTAATATTATGCCTGGCAGAAATGGCTTAGATGAAATGGCAATTTGATGTGGTATGTATTAAAAAAGAAATCCATGCATTTGAAAGGTATGATTAGGCCCTATGGGGTTAAAAATTAAAACAAACAACTTAAAAAAATGGGCAAATCCTGCAGAAAGTTCCAAAGTGCTTTAAGACACTTTACAATGCACACACCAACAGTATTAAAATTATGGACCATGTTCTTTAGTAAGTATAGCCATTTTACAAATTTATACTGCTTGGATATCCATGGTCAATGTTTGGAAGGATAAATTTTAGATAGCACACTTTCTTATCTGTTAATTTTAAAAAAATATTTTTTTCTGTACCAAACAGGTGAAACAAACCAGCATCACGCAGAAATATAAATACCACATCAAATAGGTTTTGAATTTATTATATTGTTAAAATAGAACCCATTTTAGGTGGTCTAGTGTAAAACACAAAAATCAACTAGAAAGATGGACCAGCATTTTGTCTTTGCACATACACTGTAAGCTATTTTGAAACGGTAATATTTCCTAGAGGCATTTTGAGCAAGAGCCAATAATGCTTCTGATCTCAAGGATTGCTGACGGTTAGTGCTATTAGGTTTGGGTTGAGGTTTTATAATAGTATGCGAATCAAAAAATGTCCCTGCCAAAAACTTATTCAACCATTTCCTGACATTATGCAAAAATGCTATGGCGGGATGTCGTGGGAGATGGCAGGACGTTTCCGGCGCGGAATGTAGTTTCGGGCTGTCAGCAATTTATCGAGTTCACGACGTCCCACCATCTGCCGCGATGTCCCGCCCTCCATCCCGCCCATCCCCCCCCCCCCCCCCCCCCCCCCCCCCCCCCCCCCCCCCCCTTAGTGTCACCCGAAAACATAACAAACAATCTTAAATGTGTTTCCATTACTTATAACAACGAATTTAAAAGAAAAAATGTCATGAATCATAAAAAAGTAAAATAAAGTTTTTTTGTGATAACATACCTTAACAAGGTCATGGCTTGGTCCAGGCTCTTTAGATTTGTGTTCAAAACCTGTTTTTAAAAAAGTTGAAACTTCAAGGAAAACCCAGATATTATTGCTAAGCGAAGATATAGCAAATTGTTACAACTGTTTGTCTAGTACATTATCTGCGCTATAGTTATTTTAAGCCTGTTAACTGCTAGAAAAACCAAGGTAGTATTACCATATATACTCGCAGATAGGTCGCAACTTTTTCCTTATATTTAAAAAAAAAAATATAGGTGCGACAAATCCGCTCGACATAAGTGCAAATCGACACCAAGTCGGAACAAAATTGAAAGTTTTCGGCTATTGCAAGTATCGTATTTTCCGGTTTTCAGGACCTTACGTTTTCGACCTAATTTTCTGGGGTCGGCTTATTGGGCGGATATAACGTATTTATTCGAGTATAACGCGCAAAATTGTATCCTAATNACTTTTTACGTGCTTTATAGCTGGTTGTGTATGCCACGTTATTTTGCAAATCGTCACTTGACAAAATTTTATCGTTCGATAAAGGTAAATAAAACTAAAAGCGATTCACGTTTTCAAACAGCCCATTTTGCACTGTTGACGCCAAAACTTGTTCACTTTGGATCAAGTTTAGGTCGTTGCTATACTTTGCAAACGGACATTAAACACGGCTTTAGAATCGTTAACACATTAATGTTGGCGCAATAATTTCTTGACAAAAAGACGTGGTGTAGCCTATGTTGCAACAAATGCTTGTTTATTTTGAAACATTTGCAATTGTGGCGTTTCAACCAATATTTGTCCAATAATTTCAGTGACAACAAACGTATTTGCACATAGGTGAAAATATACTCCGTTAATACTTTGGGCAAAATCAGGGGTGCACAACTTGCGGCCGTACGGCTACATGCGGCCGCGGAGACGAGTTTGTGAGGCGGTGACCATGTATGTCAAAAAATACACGTGCTGGCGGCGGTGACGTAACTAAATTATTTTGCCAAATATTTTGATTTTGAAACTGCTAAAAACAGATTTCGTAAGACTGGAAAAAAAGATTACCAGCCTAGTAACCAATTGCGCCAGGCTTTTTATCCGCTTATTGTGTGCAAACAATGCGAAAGAACAGGCACCGCAATCGTCACAACACAGATTATGACGTCATAAACAGTTAGCTCCGTTTAGCTAAACTTATGCGTCAAGTAAGAAATTTTTGATCTGAGCATTTTCGGCGGCTTTAAATGGTATATATAAGATACAAACCTAATTCTTTACACCAGTTATATATATAAAAAAAACAAGCAAGCAATTGGGGGTCGTTGGTAAAATACTATGCGCCCCCCTGAGATTAAGAACTTTTGAATGGGGGGGGGGGGGGGGGGGGGGGGGGGGGGGGGGGGGGGGGGGGGGGGGGGGGGGGGGGGGGGGGGGGGGGGGGGGGGGGGGATGTTCTTTCGAATACGGGTGCATGTGCTCGTGCACGCACATACCAATGCGAGACAGTTTCATGACTGCACACACACACACATGCGACCGCTCAGCGTGCATTGAATTTTCCCGCTTTGTTGAGAAAAAATGTAAACAGATTTTGATTATATTAAGCCCTACAAAAAAACCAGTTATCTATGCAAAAAAGGATACCTAGATTTTCAGTGTGACTTATGTGTAAGTCAACTCTATATACGGTAGTTACAGGCACTAACAAAAAAAACATTTTTGTGGCAGAGCCATAACAAAATTTTCTCAACAATGTTTATCAATACGTCTACTTTGCATGCAGTAACCCTTCACTGTAGTCAAGCTAAATTACTAGTTAATGACCTTTTGACATAGTCTTTGTTTATACAAAGTTTACCATATTAACCACACTTCTTCCCTCAGACGTAAAAAACCTTAGTATGTTCGACAAGTTTTTTTTTCATGTCAAAAATAAATAACTGAAAATGTACATTCAAACTTTCTGGAAACCACAAAGTGCAAAAAAACAGAATGAACAAAAAAATATGGATGAATCTGTACTTAAAACCAGTATTTCACACCGAATCGGAAAGGAACAAAAAAGCATTTTTTGTGTGCAAGTTTTTTTTTCAGACAGGTGTATAATCAATCGTTCAGTCTAGCCGAAATAAATTGGGGGGGGGGGGGGGGGGGGGGGGGGGGGGGGGGGGGGGGGGGGGGGGGGGGGGGGGGGGGGGGGGGGGGGGGGGGGGGGGGGGTATTTTTCCGTCTTGACAAAAGAAGACCATTTTGTGGTCCTAACAACTCTTCAGCAAAAAAAGGTACAACACACAACAATTAATGTTGAATAGTTATTATGTCACAAAACAAATGTCAATAATAGAGAAAAAACAGATGGTACATTGTTAAACCGTAAATTTTTATTATGGCCCTTGTATAGTGTAATTATGCTAGTGATTACATGAAATTTGGTAAAATGGAGTCGAAAAGTACGGTTGCAAAGTGGGTTGCGGGATAAAAAAGTTGAGAACCACTGATCTATAGGGATGCCTAAACCCAGTGACTATAATTGATAGATCTTTTACTGACACAAATTAATTTGTAAACATATGAATTTGCATTCAATATTAACATGGATAGACATCCAATGATGTAACAGAAGGTCTGACAGTGACTATCATCACACTGTGTTTAACCTAGATCACCGGTTCTCAGCCAGTAGGGGGGGGGGGGAGACAATTTGAAAAAGTTTTTTTTGAGACGAATTAAAAAAGTTTTTTATTTTATTTTCAATTGTGTCACTAGAAATTATTGCTTGGGGAGGAATTGAGTGTAGGCTAAATTTATTTGAATTATTCTATCTATAAAGTTACTTTGATTTTCAGCAACACTTTACGGTTGAAACGCCTCCTTCTCTCGGACCCGTCAGGCAGCAAGTATGGCGTCTCAAGGGAATAGATAAGTTGATAGCCGAAGACTCGTCTTCCTCAAGACGTGACCACAATGGTTTCGAAGGTGCTGCGTGCGTTAGAGCGATCCAGTTGAGTTGGTGACGGTTGACCCGTTAATAGAATCTCACAGCTTTACTTAATGCAGCCTGGTTGTCGCCAATACTAGCCTGGTCGAAATCTGTGCTTACGATTGTCCCTTCGTTGATTTCGCACCTTATTTCTTGCAGACGTCGTCGTGGGGGGGGGGCCAGACATCCGGCCCTCATACGCCCATTACCATGGCATCTTCTTATTTATCTATGGCAACTACAATCTCTTTACTTGGCCGTTGGTATTCGCTGACTTTCGGTATTTTAAAGCATGGGTCGGCAACCTTTTTGGGGGGGGGGGAAACACCTCCTTCTCTGGGACCAGTTAGGCGGCAAGTATGGCGTCTCAAGGGAATAGATAAGTTGATAACCGAAGTTTCGTCTTCTTCTGGACGTGACCACAATGGTTTTGAAGGTGCTGCGTGCGTTAGAGCAATCGGGGGGGGGGCATTAAAATTTTATCGCGGACCGCCTTCAAAAAACTACAAATATTTAGCAATGAAAACGCCTAAATTAGATAATATCATCCCCGGGATACGTGAGCAAAGTGTTTTGAAGCATTTACCCTGAAAAAGTATACAGCCCGGTGAAACACCTCCTTCTCTGGGACCAGTTAGGCGGCAAGTATGGCGTCTCAAGGGAATAGATAAGTTGATAACCGAAGTTTCGTCTTCTTCTGGACGTGACCACAATGGTTTTGAAGGTGCTGCGTGCGTTAGAGCAATCCAGTTGAGTTGGTCACGGTTGACCCGTTGATAGAACCTCACAGCTTTATTTAATGCAGCCTGGTTGTCGCCCAAACTAGCCTGGTCGAAATCTGTGCTTACGATTGTCCCCTCGTAGATTTCGCACCTTATTTCTTGCAAACGTCGTCGTAGTCCTTCAGCTAGATTTTGATCGCTGTCGCCTAAGAATTCGGTTATAGAGATCTCTTCCTACAAAGCACAAGATTTGAACTTCAAGCTAAATTCTTGAAAGTTAGAATTCCAAACAAAAGTCGGGACTGCGTTTTGAGTTACAGTTAAACGATTGACCTCGCGTCTAGCAACAGCAGAGAGCTGCAGAGTGCGTGTGCGTCGGGGGGGGGGGAGATCTCTTCTTCCAAAGCACAAGGCTTGAACTTCAAGCTAAATTCTTAAAAGTTAGAATTCCCAACAGAAGTCGGGACTGCGTTCTGAGTTACAGTCAAACGAATGACCTCGCGTCTAGCAACAGCAGAGAGCTGCAGAGTGCGTGTGCGTCTCTGGGCTCGGTAAATTTCTTCCTCGTCGTCCTCACGGTTTAAAGCTCGTCTTTGTTGTCTGGAATAGTTAGAAAGTCTTGCGAACCTGGCGGACCTACGTCGAATCAATTCCCTAATCTCAGCTCGGTTCATTTCACTATCTCAAAATGTTAGGCACACACAGAGTGGATTAATACTCTGTATTTTCTTGAAGGGGGGGGGGGATCAATCCTCTGATCTCAGCTCGGTTCATTGCACTATCTCAAATATTAGGCACACACAGAGTTGATTAA
>QLIY01002104.1:0-22908 GCA_003260075.1 Phallusia mammillata
ATTTTGTTTTCAATTTTTTTTTTCGTTTTGGACCGTGCTATAGGACATGGCTGATAAGGAAGACGTTTTTTAAATCCTGGGAGGAAATTTGTGGTCCCAAAGCTTTGTTTCTTACAGTAACTTAATTTACACAAAAAAGCTGTACCACTAGAAATGTGTACAATACAAAAGGAAATGCTGCTGCAGTGACTGGTGCCTTTATTGTGATTTTTGTTAAAGAGGAATTGGTGGTAGTTTGATTTGTCAGGGGTAATATGAAAACAACTTTCCACTGAGACTCCTTTTTCTTGGATTTAGCAATAAACTTTTATTCATGGTCTACTACTCTACTTATATTAATCTGTAAAAAGCTACTAACAACAGTAATATAATATATATGTCGTAAAACAACTTATGGAGGTTCTATAGAACAGTGTACTGTTAGCGAAAATAGCTGGTAAACCTGCAATAGAAAAATGTGTAGCCCACACATACATCTACAACAAGCAAGCGCGTTGTTTACTGTATATCAAGTTATGTGTTTTACTACTTTGCGTTGCTGTACATTATTTGTTTCAATTTTTTCATGTTGCCAATTTTTTAGCTGCAATGTTACAACGGACTTGAAATTGGATCGACCGCTTCACAGCAATTCGTGTGTATTTGCAAACGGACAACGAAATGGAAATATACCCATAACAGGTCGGCTCTACACCGTACACTTGTAGGGTTAGAAAATGCGGAACCAAAAAGTGGAAAATTTTGGTTCCACATGACTTCACAGCGATAGCAAAAGATCATGTAATATAGTTCGACCGTAGCAAGCAGCTATTTTCATGGCTGGAATGTGTTGGGTTTAGGGGTTGGTGCTGTTCAACACAAGGATTAGTAATTTCTTCATGATACAGGGCAAATAATGCCTACCTTTAACTCCTAATCTTGATGTAGGATTTTATAACCAATACAAACATAATATTTACATCACTTTATGTCAAAACGTCTTTGTTAATAGAGAATCTCTCCATGGTACCACCGTCGGGAGATTTGTCTGACGAGGAAATGTAAGACCTTAACTTCTGCAACAAAAAGCGACAAAACTAACTTCTTTGCCTCAAAGTTTCGAAGTTATCGAAACGAGTATCACTTAACCTGTGCAGGGTTGCTTTTGTAAACCAAAATAACCTGTTTCTGCCTGTGGTAGAATTTTACTCTATTCTCATCGCATTTTGATTTTTCCGGTAAAAAGTATCTGATGCTGGTAGAACAAGTCCTTATTATATACTTGTGCGCAATACAGTTAAAGAAATCTAATTGGGACAAACACAACATTTAAGCTATTGTACTAACCGTCCGTGTGGTAGGGACTCAAAGTTGTTTACACCCTCATATTTTCTTTCAACACTCTAACTGTAAGATGAACGTGTCAAGATAGGTTGTTTTTATTGATCACAGTAGTTATTTTTGGTTAAATTTATAACATTGTCATGTATTTTTTATTTTTTTAAATACTTGTCCGTTTTGTAATGTGTCTCAAATCTATGCCTGCAAACACTGCCATTGAGGAACCTCCACAATAAATTTAATGATCTGCATGACAATATTGCCAGATACTGAAGTGATTCCATTTTAATAACATGATTATTCAAACAGCATGTACTTGTGTTTATTAGAAACAAAAAGTGACAGTGTAGCATTACATGAATAAAATTGAAATGAAAGAATCAAAAATAAAACATAAAAACTTTGAACAAATTGACAATTGAGTCATTCTAAATTAGCATGTGGGGTGGGTAATATAGACAGAAACACTAATGCACATAATACAAAAACCATGTACAGTATTAACACTTATCAAAAATGCAATTATTAAGTGCCGAAGGCTGATTGTACTTTTTTCAGCTTTACAGCAGTCAAATTTGACCTGTAATTTTGGTCACAATGCTCCAATTTGGACTTATTTTGTGTGTGTCCAGCAAGCCTCTTTCTGCATCATGGTTTTGGTCTGTCTTTTTGTAATGAGGACACTGGTTCTTATTTTGTTTTAAATCTGTAATTGAAAAATGAATATGTAATATTGGGATGGTTAATTGAAGATGCAAACTATAAAACCTTATAAAATGAGTTGTACAATACATGTGTTTAGGTATAATAAAGTTGTCATTGTTTCAAACATAAATGAAAATCACCCTAATGTCACCAGTTAGAAATTGTAAATCATTTTATAAAGTGCAAACTTACGTTAATCACAGATCTTACCGTATTGTTATGAAGCTCCAACGTATTCTTTTGATAAAAATTATACCAAAATATGTTTTGCACCTTTTCTAAGATATGAAACTTCCATTTCAACTGTTGTCCACGTTTCAATACATTCTTGCAATGTTTTTTGACGTTCTTATGCCGCTTTATCAAATAAACAAATTCCAAACTGTCCGTAAATTAGAAAATCCAAACATTTTGAGGTTATATTGCAAATTTACATTAAAAACAGCATAAATGACAGGCGAAAATTGTTTGTTGCAAGGTGTCGCATAGCGCGGCGTGACGATTTCGCTGAGTCAGGGCAGGAACTTGGCCGAACGGTCTGGCGCGCCTGACCCATATACAGACATAAAAACCACTGATCAGGATTCGTCCCCGGGAGAGTCCTGGGTTCGAACACCGTGAAAAAAAAAGACGTCCTTTTTCTTACGATTTTGACGCATTCTTTCGTATTTGCGTCAGGCTTTAGCGAGGCGTTTGCGAGGACACTTCGTAATTCCAAATACTTTACCGAGTTCCTCGCTCGTTAACTCCTCGCTAAAAATTTTTTTACCGAGCTCGGTAAGTTAGCGAGCGAGGAAGTGTTCATAATGCCGCCCCTGAACCCGAACCCGCGAACCAGTTTGAGCGGTTAATTTCATTAAACCCGAACCGAACCGGAACCGCTATTTACGATTTTCTGAAAACCCTAACCGGAGTTGAACCCCATGATTTGTTTGGCGTTGAACCCGAACCGGAACCGAACCAGTAAAAAATTCAGTCTGTTTTATGTTTAGTGATTTTTTTAACAGCGCACTGAAAAATACGCGAGACAACACTTATAGGGCGTTTGAAAACAACAGTGCACCGACATCTTTTTTTAGTTTGATAAGGCCAGGTGGATGATGGATAGAATTAAATTTTAAAAAAATTGAACCGGTTTAAAAACTGCAAACCGGTTCGGACCGGATAATTTGCCCAAACCGGAACAAAACCCGAACCCGAAAATATACTTTTTGAAAAACCTGAACCGAACCCGAACCCTTAAAAATAAAACCAAGTGAACCCGAACCGAACCTGAACCCCAATGACAAGCGGTTCGACTCCCTGGTTTAACCCAGGAGTCGGCAACCTCTGGCACGCGTGCCAAGGTTGGCACGCGAGNAAAACTTCTGCACCAAGATGTATTCTTTACAGGCTACACAAGTTAACTGGCAGATATTTTCTTGATCAAATTGTTTTCCATTGGCAAACGAGAATAAAACTGATTAGTTTCACACGTTTAGCATTTGTCTCATGGAATTAGTTAAATAATAAAATGTTTAGGAACACTATGCACGGACTTGAAAAGTAGTTTAATCATAAACATTACTGCCAAGGTAGTGGTGTATATAGAATACATCGTGTAGACGTTTCGACAATCTCTGTTGTCATCATCAGTACATGTTTTCAATCAAGCTGTNGTAATGTTTATGATAAAATGTTTATGCTTGTAATTGCCTCCACTTGGGGTGTGCCACCTTTAGTTTAGAACCCCTGTCTCCATTTAAAAGGGGGAACCTCGGGGGTAAAATGACCATTATTACCAATCTTGTATGTTTGAACGCGTATTGCTGTATTGCTGTATTTGAGTTCCTATAGACCGCGAATTGCTGTGATCCGTCTGTAACATCTGTACAGTCTATAGTGAAGAAATCAGCAACTGGTGTACTGGTAGGTTAAAAACAAAGTAGTTTTTCCTCAAGTTTACCAGATAAAAAAACATGAAAACGAAATGTGTTGCACTCGTTTTAAAGTGCTGTAATTTAAGAAGCTATTGTTATTGCAAAATGTATATTTCAAAAGACAGTTGGTTCTGCATCAGTATTTTTAATGACAAATTATATGTTAATGGTAACGAACAACCTAAAATTGAAACCTGCCAAAAAATACTAAAAGCAATTTTTGCCGAAAAGATTAAAACAGATGTCATTTGGGCTTTCTTTGCCCAACAACACTGAAATTGACGTTTGGACCCACTAATCACATTTAAAGTGGGCTCCCTCAAGAGTAAAATAACCCGTTATTATGAATCCAGGATTTTTTATTCACAACCAGCATGCGATATGGGCTCAGTGACCAGTCAAGGGGAACGGACACAGTTCTTGAACACAAGCGAAAACCTCTTTACAAATGTATAAAACATTGGCAACACACCCAAGGCTCATTCTTTTGAGGTTATTTAGCATTGCACATACCGCCGAGTAGCAGCGATGCCTCGTCGAGAACGTAGCAGGTAAATTTATACATACATTTTAGTTTAAATCGGCTTTGTAACTGTTAATCATGAGAGTGAAAGGGTTGTTTTGTTTTGTTTCAAATCAAGGTTCGTTAAAGTAACACAGAGATACTGGACTTTATTATGCTTGGTTTGCTATTAAAACCACGTTAAATCGCTTAGGATAAATATGTTGTTTAAAACCAGCAAGAACTGAATTTAACGGGTGGACCATTAACAACAACTGTAAATTTAGGTTGCAAGTCGATTCTGGCAGCTTGCATTTCCAGTTCTAAACACTTACTTACTATTAGTTTGGTTTGTTTTAAAAGGACACCTGATGACCAGGCTGGCAGTGTGGTTGAAAATCCCAGAAGTGGAATTTACCGTCTAAGCACATTTGTCACACTGCCAAGTAACTTAAACGTTAACGCCATTGCATTAGCTGCTGCTGGTGGGTATCTGTACACGAGATCCGGATCATACGTTCGCTGTTTCAGGTGTGAATTACAAATATATCAACGTTCTGATAATAAGTTTCTTTGTTGTTAAAATTTTTGATAAACTCTTGTGAACTTGTGAAAGAATGACAGATCATGTGCAGTTAAAATCGGGAAAAAGTGCGGTACGTCGGCACGGTAGACAAAGAGCGCCCGTACCAAACGGTGCTACGCTCCATCACCAGAACGTATCACCGTAACAAAGCAAAATAAATATTAATTATATTGTAGCGACTCTGCCGACCCGCATTTATCAAAGCGTGTTAAATGTGCCTTTTTCTCGCGTTCTCTTTCTTCGCTTGTATGACGCGTTGTATTTAGTCATTCTATTTTGGACGTCGCGAAATAAACAGTGAACGCTCGCCACATTTGGTGACCCCGAAGCTTACAAACGGGATTTGTAAGAATACTATGTCTAATCCAGAAGAAGCCCAACAGCAACATGCAGTCACATTGAAATTGTCAACTTTTTGGACCTCCAATCCACGCGTATGGTTTCAACAGGCTGAAGCACAATTTGCCCTGAGAAACATCACATCGGAAAGCACCAGGTATTTCTACGTGGTTGCAGCGCTTGATAACGAAGCTGCAAAACACATTATTGATGTGTTGGAAAACGAAGAACACAACTACAAGGAGCTTAAAAAGCGTTTGCTGCACACCTACGCCATATCTGACCAAGAAAGGGCAGCAAAGCTAATTAACATGCCCGATCTCGGTGATAGAAAGCCATCTGCTCTCATGGATGAAATGTTAAGCTTGCTTGGAAACCACAAGGCCTGTTTTCTTTTTGAATATATATTTCTTGAGAAGATGCCAGACGATATACGCGTCGTTCTCGCAAATGAAGATTTTAGCGATCCTCGACGCCTGGCGCAACGAGCAGATGCACTGTGGCTTGCACGAAGCCCATTGCCACAATTAGTCTCGGAAGTTAGAAAACCGTCTTACTGGCAAACCAGACGACGAAGTGACAAGGAAAATGAAAAAATGTGTTTCTACCACAGTCGTTTTGGCAACAAAGCTCGACAGTGTTGTCCCCCATGCAGCTATCAGGGAAACGGTCTGGCCGGTCGTCACAAGTAACTTCGGCGACCGGCAAGCAACCAAACCTCTTTTATGTTTTCGATAAGGCATCAGGTTGCAAGTATTTGGTAGATACAGGGGCTGAAGTAAGTGTACTCCCAGCAACGGCAAAAGATCGCCGAAGGCAGCAAACTGGACCAAATTTGTCAGCAGCAAATGGAAGCACCATTCGTACGTATGGTACGCGCTTTGTTTCCCTTCACCTTGCTACAGGTAAATTCCACTGGAAATTCGTGCTGGCAAACGTCGCTTACCCGTTATTAGGTGCTGATTTTTTAAGGGCGCATTCCTTACTAGTTGACCTCCGGCACAAACGGCTTGTTGATGCCAAGTCGTTTACAAGCATTGCTCTACACGCGGCACCAAATATGCCTACGGGTCTGCAAACAATCACAACCTCTGCAAACACCTATCAGCGAATCCTGAACGATTATCCGCAAATTCTTAAACCTAGCTTTTCTCAAGTTGTACCAAAGCTCGGCGTTGAGCACCACATAATTACTGATGGCCTGCCGGTTCACTCCAGGGCTCGAAGGCTGCCACCAGAAAAGTTACAATTGGCAAAAGAAGAGTTTAATAAAATGCTGGATATGGGTATTATCCAAAGATCGTCGAGTCCATGGTCATCTCCTCTGCATATGGTGCCAAAGTCGTCAGGTGGTTGGCGCCCCTGTGGAGATTACCGCCGGCTCAATACTGCTACAGAACCTGACCGATACTCAATACCTCACATACAGGATTTTTCTGCATACTTCTCGGTCTTTTTCGATCGTGTCTGTTTGCAAAAGATACTGAAATTGACCGAAACCTGCATTTAAAGCTGTTTACACATAATTTAAGTGCCAATTTTCTAAACCAGGAATAAAAAATGTTAATGACGTCACTGCAAATTTTGTTCTTACGTGGGTAATCGCTCTGTATTTGCAGGCTTACACGAGCTCTTTGGCTGTAGTTACACTGCCCTTAACGATATAACAAATCCGGCGTTAAACTTGGCTCAAAAATTATGATACTTAGGCCTACTCGTAAATCAGTGTGCGTGCCAAGGCCCAAGGCTTATTAACTGTAAAGGTCGCTTAGGGGTGGGAATCATTCTATTAATGTTATAGATAGTCGATATTCGTAGCATGTGATTTTAACCCATTAATTTTTTCCACAGTTAAAATTGCAATTTTATTTTCACCTAGAATTTGACAGTAAAAAAATATGCTGTAAAATTTACAGTTACAGTGTAAATAATAACACCAGTAAGGTCGCTGCGCAGGAGCCCAATGCAAAACAAATAACAACCTTATATTTCGAATGGGCGAGTTTTGGAGTGGAGCAACTTATTTACACAATACTTACTTAAGTGCAAGTCACCATCGTAAAATTGATTCAAATCTTACTCTGATTGGTTTATTTAAAGGTGTAGTACGGTAGGTTATAGGCTTTAACACTTGGTCGAATGCATTTCAGTTTTGATACTTATGGGACCCCTTAGATTTCTATAGCCTCTGGTGCGGCCTGCCCAATCAGCATATCGATGGCGCAAGACCTCGTGGTACAAAACACTTGTAGCCAGTGCCAGTGCCATTCGGGCTGTTGGAATAACTTGTATTTGTTTGGTTAAAATGGATGTGCTGTGTACTGCTTCAGAATCAACTGTCATTTGATATGTATGTTGTGCAATGACAATAGGTTCTTAAAACACAGCACTTTAAAAAGAATGCAACAAGTTTTGTATTCAATGCTGTTTTGTCATTTGGTAAAGATGTGAAAAACAACATCAGCCAAAATAACTAATGCAAAGATTGCCGCACAAACCGTCCTATGAAAAGGCACCACCAACGCTTTTGACTAACATAATCCTATCTTATTGTTACGTCAGTTTTGTAACAACCATTTCGAATGTGTATTTGTTTACAGACTGTCTATCGAGTTTACCACCTTCGGGAGACATAGACGTACGTGATTAGTTTCACAGCACCAGAAAAAGGGAAAAGGAAATGTTTCGAAGTGTTCGAAACGAGTAACATTTCAGCGAAGGTTTTGTAAACCTTTTATGTAAGGTTTTGTAAACCAATCTTATGTGTTCCTGCCTATGGAAGAGATTTATTCTTATCTTTATTGCATTGTGTTGAAAGTACTGTGTTTTAGTAACCGTTATTCGTGCAATAAACTTACTATGATTTATTATGTATTGTGGTACAAGAATTGAGGATCACAACGTTCGTAGAGATTTTTTTCAATTGAAATTGGATATCGGTTGATAAATATAATACCTGGACGAAGCTTTTACCACAGCAGACAGGTTATGCCTGCGTTTCCGTTTGGGTTGATAACAGTTTTTGTTGAGTTCATTTTGTTAGCTCCGAATTTATGGGAGAAAACACAAATAATATCCCTTGTTATAATTTGGACACAGAATTTATGGAAGTGACTCTAAAACTTTTTCTGCTCTAGCACAACCAATAGATCCAGAAAATCTGTTTGCGTAGCAGTCACATTGGGAAAAATAGAACAGTTACTTTTTGATATTGGATAACAATAGTAAAAAGTAACTGCACAGCCGGATGCGACTACTTTGTCATTTAACAGAACAGTTGGAATCAACTCAGCCATACAGCACTATTACAGCAATGATTGTGCATTTTCGCAGTGGTGGAATTCAGCCGGTTCGCACCGGTTCTATAGAACCGTCTCATAAAATTTTATAAGATCAGCGAACCGGTTAGCATTACTAGTTACTGTCAATTGACTTTTTGTAACAGAACCGGCTGAAAATATGACTTTTGTGATAGAACCGGCTGAAAAAAAATAGAATCCCACCACTGCATTTTTGTTATATCCTCATTATACATAGAAAGCAGAAGTCATTTTAAATGACGCATTTTGGGCAGATTTTGTTGACAAAAAATAAAATGTTTTCTGTTTAAACTGTTTTATTTTACACATCGTCACTTGATAAATTGAAACAGCAAATTTCGGTACACTTCAGCCAAAACAAACATCCATTAACAACTGTACAACGATGTAATAGTGTCAAATGTCTACACATCGCACACAGGCTGATAGCAACTATCATTGCTATTGTTGATTCGTTTTCAACTTGAAGAATATTCTGCATAACAAATTTCTATAGTTTGATAATTAATAGCGATATGATTTATGCTTTTGAACCTGAATGCTTTTAAAACACATGCCACCAATTGAGAGGCCAATGCTTTCTCCGACTGCAAAGCGATGTTTGAAAGTGCACACCTCAACGCCGCCCCATACACACGAGTAGAACTCTTCAACATATATATATATATATATATGTATTGAACTAAAAATGATGAGACAAAACTTAGCGATGCACCGAAGTTTCGGATTTCCGAATATGCCCTTTCGCAAATGTTTTGGTTTGGACCCCACCTTTTTTCAAAAAGTCGACCGAAACCGAACTTTGCGAGCACAAAATTGGTGCCTAAACTGTAATGTCGCTAATTTAAATCGTAAGGAGTTGTAGCCTATCTAGAAAACACGAGCCATGGGCGTGCGCAGCGGGGGACAAGAGGGGGCACGCCCCCCCCCCCCNTCCTGTATGCATGGGCGTCCGCAGCGGGGGGCAAGAGGGGGCGCGTGCCCCCCCCTGGAAAAAAGAAAAACGCAAACGGTCGGAAAATCCGCATCTTAAAACAAAACACCATAAACATTCACACAGTTTGAAACAAAAACTTTTCCTGGAACGTAAACTGAAGACGTAGTGGGTCTCCACTCTGTTAAACGCACCCAATACAAGCTGTAACTGAAACAGAACAGGAGGTTTTACAACAGATTAAATTAATCTGACATTATCACTGAACAATAGCTCGGTAACAAGCATATTATTACGTCATTGGATGTGTCAAAAAGCCATTATGTGATACCTTCACGGTGTCACGTTGTTACATCTGATAAGGTTCGTGTATGTAAATCCTACTTCCGTCAAAAAAGGATTTGCCACCCTATACTGCATACTTCAGTGTTAGTTAATATCGTGTTTATTGTACTACTACATTGGGAGTGGCAAGAATGAGTATCACTGTCAAATGATTTTTGTTCTGAAATGCCGTTTATCGAACGGCGATTTGACGATAGTTTTACCCTCCCCTGTATTTTTCCTGCGGACACCTATGACACAAGCCACGTTATCTACAGAGTAGTAAATGTTTTGATTATGTTAAGTATTTACTAGTTCATTGGAGTATCATTAATGATTTCAACTGCAAGAACAACACACGGTTAAGTTAAAAATATCAACCACACAAAAGAGATTTTAGATTCGGCCCCCGAATATTCGGTTTGGCCCGAACTTTCGGTCGGCTTCGGCGAATCACTGGTCAAAATGTAATGCTCAGTTTAAATTTAATTAAGTCAGATCGTAGTGGTTACCTCATTTTGCTGGCCAAGTTCCCATGAAAATGGCACCAACATGTTTCTTTCTTTCTTTTGCCACTCTTCGTCCTTCATACTGTTACGCACTACCACTTTTTCGTCATACCTTGGATTAAAATGGAAAGCAATGTTGTTGTCGGTGTTGTTAGCTCTGAAGTTGATAGCGGTCCTAATAAAATAAACAAAACGTTTGTGGAAAATATAAAAAATGGTTCTTTTTTAAATTGTCATGGTAATTGTTTTACATGCAGATAAGTTTTAAGCTGCAGACAGTGCACACTGTTTCGACCTATAAGGTCTCATCAGTGCAGCTGGTGACGAGAGATCGGCCGCATTGGCTAGTGTAGCCATCAAACGGCACTCCAGTTCGTGGTGAGCAACAGGGTACAACCCCATACATCACCCAGTCTGTGCGATGCCGCAACTGGGCATACAGCACAAATGAAACTGGCTCACAGTGGCCAAGCAACTGCTTGGGAGCCACAGTGAAGTCGGCTCAGTGTCACAGTATCAATGTAAAAGCATATGAGCCAATAAATGATAAGCTGCAGAGAGTGCACACTGTTTCGACCTATAAGGTCTCATCAGTGCAGCTGGTGACGAGAGATCGGCCGCATTGGCTAGTGTAGCCATCAAACGGCACTCCAGTTCGTGGTGAGCAACAGGGTACAACCCCATACATCACCCAGTCTGTGCGATGCCGCAACTGGGCATACAGCACAAATGAAACTGGCTCACAGTGGCCAAGCAACTGCTTGGGAGCCACAGTGAAGTCGGCTCAGTGTCACAGTATCAATGTAAAAGCATATGAGCCAATAAATGATAAGCTGCAGAGAGTGCACACTGTTTCGACCTATAAGGTCTCATCAGTGCAGCTGGTGACGAGAGATCGGCCGCATTGGCTAGTGTAGCCATCAAACGGCACTCCAGTTCGTGGTGAGCAACAGGGTACAACCCCATACATCACCCAGTCTGTGCGATGCCGCAACTGGGCATACAGCACAAATGAAACTGGCTCACAGTGGCCAAGCAACTGCTTGGGAGCCACAGTGAAGTCGGCTCAGTGTCACAGTATCAATGTAAAAGCATATGAGCCAATAAATGATAAGCTGCAGAGAGTGCACACTGTTTCGACCTATAAGGTCTCATCAGTGCAGCTGGTGACGAGAGATCGGCCGCATTGGCTAGTGTAGCCATCAAACGGCACTCCAGTTCGTGGTGAGCAACAGGGTACAACCCCATACATCACCCAGTCTGTGCGATGCCGCAACTGGGCATACAGCACAAATGAAACTGGCTCACAGTGGCCAAGCAACTGCTTGGGAGCCACAGTGAAGTCGGCTCAGTGTCACAGTATCAATGTAAAAGCATATGAGCCAATAAATGATAAGCTGCAGAGAGTGCACACTGTTTCGACCTATAAGGTCTCATCAGTGCAGCTGGTGACGAGAGATCGGCCGCATTGGCTAGTGTAGCCATCAAACGGCACTCCAGTTTGTGGTGAGCAACAGGGTACAACCCCATACATCACCCCATACATCACGAAGCGTATCTCTCGTCACCAGCTGTACTGATGTAAACTTATAGGTCAAATCAGTGTGCCCTTTTTGCAGATGAAACCGTAATTCCTGAATTTAAGGTTGTACTAAAGTGTACATCCAAATGCTGCACCCAAAAACATATAAAAGACACAACTCGGGCATCCGATTGCAAATTGTAAGTAAAACCAACCTGTTCTCCAAAGGAGTTGCCACAAGTCGTAGGTTCTTCCCAAGGAAAGGCTTGCTTTTCAATAGAAGTGGAGTCGGCTGCAACAACAAACGACAATTGTGTCAACTTCAGGTAAGACGGTGGAAATTGCGCCACCTACCGGAAATTCCCAAAGCTGACTACTGTGAGTTCTTACGTTAGTAGCTCTACCGTTTATTGTCTTATTCAATCAAAACACATTGCACATATTGCACTGAAACAATCACCAAACCGTAAAAGCTGCGCCACATTGAAACAGACTGTAGAGATCGGTCGGTCACTAAAAACGGCCTGTAATACAGTTTAGTTGATGTGCGTTTTATTATAAAACGGGTCCGAGAAAGCACGATTTAGTGGACTTGAAAAGCCTTTTTTGACTATTTCTTGTTTTTTTTACGTATTATACCTTTACGTATACGTACGGTGGTGCTGTGTCCTTTGAGGTCCAAGTACCACCCTAGGAGGTCCTTATGTTTTATGTTATAAGGTCCAAGTACCTCCCTGGGAGGTCCTCGGTTTGCGACGGCGTTTACAAGTCCAAATGCCTCCCTTGGAGGTATAAGTTGCGCCAGCGTAGCTACCGCGGAGCAACGGCGCGGCGCGGAGCAACGAAGCAACTCCAGCGTTGCAAAGGGGAAAATGTGGCTGAATTGTATGCAACAAAAACCTGGGTATTGCTTTGAGCTGTACCATACGCTTCAAAGTTACAAACTGTGCCTTTTTATAAGCAATATTATTATTTACGTTTGTTGACTGAACAATAAACTTCATGTTTTTTGTTTGGCGTATGGTTTTTGTTTATTTTAGAATTGATTGGTTTGGTAAAAAATAAGGCTGTTTTAGCATTGGCTACATAGAAAAAGCCATATTTGAAATGTCCATCAAAAAAAATCATTGGAACTTAGGAATAAAACCTTTTAGATCGTGTTTTGTATGTATTGGGGTATTTGAAAAAGCAAAAAAAAAAGAATTTGGACCTCTGTGAGATTTTTTTAGAAAAAGCTTGGACCTCAAAGGGTGAGGCACCGCCTTTTCGGCAAAAGTCTGTAAAAGCTTTGCAAATTAGCAGGACATCGGGAATTTAAGTTTCAACTTTTAATGACTACAACCGTTTTTGTTACTATGGTGTCATGCAGTTGATAGCATTTATTTTAATAATGTTCGTTTGAACGGAATTCAAATCTCCTAGCTAGCGCTTGAAAAACAATAAAACTAGATAAATGGGCTCATAGGGCAAACCGTCAACTATGAACACCAAACGGAATTCGAATTTGCGGTTCTTGATAACAACATAGTGAAAAGCTTTACTTATAATTGCATCTTTAACGATATTTTAGCTCTATTCCTATTCCTACAGGAACAAAATTTTAACTTGGCTGCAACTTTTCAGTTTGCTACCTTGCGCTAAGCACCGACCATAAAAATAAAAATAAGTCCTGGAAATTCGGTGTTGTCTTGTATATCTAGTTGGGCGAAATTGAGTCCCGACAGTTGCAGACCAATGTAGGTTTGCGGATTAACTCTGTGTTGAAATGTACACTCTTTCAAATTGAGGCCATTCCTTGAACATTTGATCTCCGTTGTACCGACATCTATTTTGAACTGAAACAAAATATGTTTACAAAAGAAGATCTCTCTGTGGCAATAAAAAATTAAACTGCAATTATTCTTTAAATTTAAGATCAAGAATTGTATTGCTCCTGAATAGTGTAAAGTATCGAGGAAACTTGATAATACACTAGACCAGGGGTACACAACCTGCGGCTGTACATCCGCATGCGACGAGATTATGCTGCCGTTCGCTGCATTGGTGCACTGTTCTTGTACCTTTATCGCCTCACACTAAAACCCAAAGTTGGTGTAGTCTAGAGCAGTGTTTCCCAACCTATGGGTCGCGACCCAAAGTTGGGTCGCCTGTAAATTCTGTTGGGTCGCCAGTTTTTGTGACAATTAGAGCATCTACGTTTCGTAGCGTTATTTTGTTATTTGCCAAGGCTATGAATTGTTTCCCAATAACAATGTCATGGCTATTTGGCGTGATAGTGAATTATTCTGGTTGTGACGTCATAATGTTTGTGTGAGATCACTGTTATAACCGTTGTCTGGCTCATAATGCTTTGAACCAGCTCTAAAGTTGGCGGAAAAACGAATAATTTTTGTTTGATGTTTTTATTTTTCAAACTAGCGTATTAATTTTCGAAAAACTTTCCTGATTTACAAACAAAAATACAACCCAAATTGCAAGAATGCATGTCCATGGGTCGCGAGAATCCGCAAAACAAAATTTTGGTAAGTATTTGGGTCGCGACAAAAAAAGGTTGGGAACCACTGGTCTAGAGCAGTGGTTCCCAACCTATGGGTCGCGACCCAAAGTTGGGTCGCCTGAACATTCTGTTGGGTCGCTTGTTATAGTGACCATTACAGCATCTACTTTTTGACGCCTCGTAGCGTTACTTTTATATTACCTAGGCCCTAGGGCTTTAAAGTAAATTGTTGCCCAATAATAAACTTCATCACAACTTGTCGGGATAATGCTTAAAACTGTTTGTGACGTCATAAAGTGGTGTGTTAGCTCACAGTAGAGCGTTGTCTGGCTAATAATGCTTCGATTCAGCTCCGAGTTCGGGCTGAATGGAAATGTTTGGTCGAAAAAACAACAGCGTTTATTCGTTATAAGGTTATTAATTTGCTAGACTGGCGTAGTAATTTTTAAAAAGCTTTCCGAATTTACAGACACAAATACAACTAAAATAGCATGTCCATGGGTCGCGAGAAGCTACAAAACAAAATTTTGGTAAGTATTTGGGTCGCGTTAAAAAAAGGTTGGGAACCACTGGTCTAGAGGACAGTTGTGAATTGCTGCCCCATGGTAGCTGATGATGGTACCAACGAAGGCATTAGCCTAGGTTTGCTTAGTATAAGCTTATGCCGTGACTAGTGCTAAAATTTTCGATGTTACACTAGTTACTAGAATTTTAAAACTGCTCCAAATGGAATTTTGTGGGACTGGAAAAAGTGTTTCGAACCTAAAAGCCGTTTGCGTGAAACTTTTTGTTAAACTGATCGCAGACTGTTGAGCTCAATCTATGGATCAAATTGATTAGATGATATATACGATAAAGGATCTACGGAGCGGCCGTTATAGCGACAAGTTGTTTCATGCAAACGAACAACATTGTTTTGAAAATTACAGAACAGGGAAAATTTAGAAAACTCACGACAGCAAAAGAGCTTTGCGACCACATAAAAGAGCCCTTCATTGCCACTTGTTATTCTTGCCAAACCCCATTTACACAATTGTTTAGTACAATCACTTTTTAATCAAACCGAGGGTTGAAATGAAAACCGATATTCTGTGTTTCATCATTTACCAACAAATTGATTGCAACCCTACAAGAAAGAATTCAAATTAGGGTCATATTGCAAATTTGTTTATTGGCGAAATATATTCATCTGAATTCGTAAGGATGGATGACTTAATGATTTAATAAAATGAATCAATAAGCTTAAGGTTGATTACAGTCTTCATCCATCAAGCAATCACAAGCGAGATTTTGGTTTAAAGTTTAAATATATACTATATTGCATAAATCACGAGAACTGAAATTGAACACAGTACAATAGCTCAGAAAATGTAATGGTCGGTTTTGTTTATAAAAACGGTCAACCTCTTTTTTAGACTAAGTCGAATTTGTGTAGAAAGTTTAACATGCCAAATCTTATTTTAAGTCTAATTATGACTTTATGCTTTAACTTGTTGGTTTTAAGTGCGTTTTTGTGGTTTTTGGTTTCAGTTTTAGTCAGTGGTGGGATCCAAGTTTTTTGTCAGCCGGTTCTATCACAAAAGTCATATTTTAAGCCGGTTCTGTTACAAAAAGTCCATTGACAGTAACCAGTAATCCATTTACAGTAACCAGTAATTTTAGTACCTTGAGTTAGCTGGAACACCTGTGACAGTGATTGAACGACCAAGAGTTGGAACGACATTAACAATACACCCTGTTTCAATCTGTTGAGAATAAGCACTTAAAAACAAACCCAGAACAAAACATAACAATAACCAAACGAAACTCACCGGTGCAGACATTTTGTTGACAATAATCGACTAAAATGTTAAAAAATCTATTGCGTAAATCTAAAACAGTTACAAGTTTAAAACTTCAACATTTGTAAAGATTTTTTTGAAGAAAAATTATGATTTTTTTACAGAAAAACGACGAACCAATACAATTATTAGCCACGTTGCAAGCTTTTAAGTTCTAATATTTTGGGTTACTGCCTTACCGAATGCAACCTATGGTTACCAGTATTCTTCGCGTTTTAACAACTCTGTTACCCTATTTGTCTTTAAATTTTTGACGGTAGAAATGTCAACAATACAACAATAATTAAGGATTTTGGGTTACATTGGCTGGCTATCCAACTACGAGCAACCTTTTTTGTGAGGCACTAACGGGCACAATATATTGGTACGTTTAAACTGCATTCGATTATTCGCTTTCTTAATAAACAACATTAAGAGATAACAATAGAGTTACGGCACAAACCCGAAACCCGACCTGAACCCGATTCGTTTTTGAGAAGCCCGTTTTGGCCCGAAAGTTTGATTGACAGGCCTATGCATTGAGAACCAGTAAAGACCAAGAAAACAAACAAAGTAGAAAATTGGCCTCGAACAAGGCGTTTTAGGGCTGTTTGACATTAGGCCAGGTCCAGCAATTAGTTACTTAGCTGGGTAAATTTATGCAAAAAATACACAGAGTGTAAAGTCAGGCCTGTTGTTTGGAAGAAACCCAGGCCCGAAACCGGCCCGAAAAGCCAGGTCCGACTTAAAACTCTGGACCGGCGGTTGCTGACCATTATAGTTTTCGTCTACTTGATTTAATTACTTTTCTGTACTACCAAGAAAAAGAAAAAAGCGATTGTAACTGCAGTGACTGGTACCTTTTTTGTGATTTTTGTTCGAGAGGAATTGGTGGTATTTCGGTTTGTAAAGAGTAATATGAAAACAATGTTCCACTGACACCCCTTCCTCTGGGATTTAGCTCTACTGATTCTAAACTGTAAAACTCTAGTAGCAACAATAATAATATATAAAAGCAGCATCATACCTCAATTCCAGTTTAACACGCACTGCATGCTTCTTTAACTCGAGGGCGACATCTCGCGGAATACCTGCCCCGTCAACTATGGAAATCGAAGCAGGACGTCATATTGACATATGTATTGCCCTCAGAAGTGGTACCATGGGCGTCTGGTCATTGAGATAAGGTTTAAGTAAAGAAATACATTGATCGATCGCCGTTGTAGATTTCTCGGCGTGATTTAACAGGAAATGCTTCTGCCCCCAAAAAATGTTTGAAAAACCTGAAAACAGAAAAGGCATTAAAATTGCCAGGCACCGATTCTACACAGCGGCCCAAGCTATTCTATCGAAACTAATAACTGTTTTGAAAAACGTCGATCATTTTCAAATCCTGTACAAAAGTAAACAATTTATCACCAGTGAAGAAAACTCAGTTGGTGACAGAAACGAATTGCAGCTAGTACAATGCCTAGACCATGCTTCTATGTAACTTAGTCACTTGACAAAGCGCCACATCTAGCTAGAGTCTTAATTAGCTAATCTCTCTGATGGCACACGAATTCCAAACGTACCCAACCTATATGTTACCTGACCTAGCCGTTACAGAAAGAGTTTATCCTTGGTGAAGCCCGAGCACCAACTTGCACTACATTAGCACACTTTACGACTCGGGCGTACTAAACAAAGTTGTTAAGTTTACATACAAGCACCAAATGAAATTAAGAAACACTGACGATGAAATTTTGCGATCCACACTCTGGAGTTAGGAAATGCATCTACAGGCAAAACGAGGGAATCAGTTGCACAATCAGTGCCGTTCGAAAAAAATGATGGCGCTCGCGTGTGACGTCACAAAGCCCAAAACAAGTTGAAACGCAGACATGTACTAAACAGGTTTCTAGTTTTAAAGTTTTTTAATACTTTCGCTAATGCAATGTTATGACTGTTGAAAATGACAAGTATTCCAAGCTTGTACCAACATGGTTTATATAGTGTGAATATACAGCCCAAGACCAAGTTATACATTTACAATTACATTTAATTGCGAATATAGCTGCCTAAATAAACTTAAATCACTGATGATGGCATGAGCATTGGCCGAAACGTTTTAATAATATAGCATGTCACTTTTTATGTCGATTTGGGTCGCTGTATTCGTCATTAAACTTATGAACATAACCATGTACAGTGTCACATTTACAATGTTATGAAACGTTTTGATAAGTTATGATTGATGTAAAACAAATAACAATACCTGCATTAAATACTTATTGGCCTTATAACCACAGTTGAACTAGAAATACTGAAAACAGAAACAAAAGTTTAAAAGTTTGTCATTTCTACCTGAAACCGTCTCCCCAAGCTAAATGACTTTGCGTGAAGCGACTTTGATTGCCTTGAAATTTCAAACGGCGCTGATTGGTTGCGCCGATGTAAAACTTGTTCAAGCGTATCAAATAGTTTAGTGGCGCGGAAAGAATTTATTCGGAAAAGTATTTTATTTTGGTAATAAGAATGTATATTACAAATCTTTTTTATATCTTTTATATGAGGCTTTTTTTCTTAAATAGGTAAATATTAAAATAGCAAACTTTAGCATCAACTGTTTGCAATCCAGCTTGTTTCTGCCAATGGGCTTACGGTTTATAGTCTGTGTTCACAATAAATATTTCCGAAAAATTTAAATGATCTCCAATCTAACCGTTTCAAAACTGAAAATTGCGTACATACTTCATAGTCTTGTCCGTTTTTTGTTCAAATTAGAAACGTATTAGCTGAAGGATAGTTTTCGTCATAGGGATGTAAAATAGTTTCAAAAAATTCTGTACTACAGCTGCTTGAAGAACACTTAAATTGACATTTTAAAATATTTTGTTTTTTAATAACTGAATATGCGCTGAAGCAACAAATCTGAGTACACGATTGCCGGAATTGTTTGTAATTCATGAAACCGAAATAGAATGGTAATGTAACGTTTTTAACCAATCATAAAGCAACCAAATCAAACCAAATTGTTACAACAGATTCTGTTGGATATAGGCACACAAAACCGGTATTTTTTCCTATTTTTGATGTTGTTGTTCTGGTGAACCAACAAATTTAGAGGCTGCTTATGCTTTTAACGCACATTCCCACGATGGCAAGGCCAACGTCTTGCGCTACAGCTGAACGATGAACGAATTTGCAAACCTCTACGCCGTTCCATACACATGAGAAGTAAGCTTCTGCCACGTAGATGTCGTACTGAAAAAAGTTAGACACAAAAAGACGTTAGAAATATTTACTTTAGAAGATAAGATACCTGAAGGAATAAAGGCCTATTGCTTATAACTTTTGATAAATGAGAAAGTTTTCTGGTTTTATCTGATTTTAAAACTTATGCGGACCTGTTTATTCTGTATTCTAGTTTTTTAATTATAAATAATAAGTTATAGGTGGACCTCCTGTAGGTACTTTATAAGAAAAAGCTATTATGTGTCGAAATAGTAGCTTACCGTATATTCCTGGTTAAGTGACCAGGAGAAGGGCACAGTCATGGTCCTTTCTTCTGTCTGCCACTTTCCGTTCACCATATTGTTGCGCACTATCACCTTTTGGTCGTACCTTGGGTTGAAATGGAAAGCAATGTTGGTGTCGCTGTCGTTAGCCTTGAAGTTGATAGCGGTCCTGGTAAAAACACAAAAAGGTTGAGGTCTTTTTTTACATGCAAATTGGTTTTGTTGCTAAGTTTGGATAAAAAACTGCTTTGTAAAAAAAACATCACAACGCAGAGGTTTCAACAATACGGTGTAGCTGCAGCGCGTTTAGTCATGATCCACCAATTGTGCCATCCACATTTTTCCGCTCCTTATCGTTTAAACGTCACAGCTACTTCCGGCTTGGTGATTTTTCAGTGCATTTATGTCTTAACAATTGTAAGCATCAATTAAGTTTTGGGGGACAAGTCAAGGCAAACCGAAAGGGTTTTAAACTATTCCTAATGAAAAAAATTGCCACACTCCTGTTTTAATATACCAACCTGTTGGCCATTGGGGTTGCCACCACTCTTAGCGTTTTGCCTGAGAATTTGTCACCCTTGATCTCAACAGGTGTAATCTGCAACAAGCAACATATTTAATGTGGCGAATATTTTGAATTCAATAAGTCTGAGTGAGATAGTGTCGGAAATAGCGAATATGGCCAAAACAGATGACCAAATGGCCAAAATAAAATGACGTCAAAAAACAAATTAATAACCAATGCGGCCGGGTAGGCCCAAACCAGCTCAGTTTTATTACCCCCCCCCCCTGGCGAATATTTTGAATTCAATAAGTCTGAGTGAGATAGTGTCGGAAAAAACAGATGACCAAATGGCCAGAATAAAATGACGTCAAAAACAAATTAATAACCAATGCGGCCGGGTAGGCCCAAACCAGCTCAGTTTTATTACAACTTAAAACCCAGCCATCATTACAATTCTGGATGAAAAAAGATAATAGGATCAACTTACGACTGGAGCTGGAGTGGTGTTGTTGTCCACTATGTCAACACTAGACACATCCATTCCACCCACAGTGAAGCCGGCGAGGCTGCTAGCAGAAACTCGATGCTTGAAAGTGCAACCGTCGAGCTTGAGTCCATTCCAGTAGCAGGTGATATCAGCGGTTCCAACAACAAGTTTGTACTGCGACGTATAGTCGTTTAGTGAAGTGAAAATGAGGTTTGCAAAATGAGAAAAAAAATATTTATAGATTTTTATTTTTTTAAACCGCATTTTTTAGATTTTTATTTTAGATTGCAACAAATGTGGTAACAAGTAAAGAGAATAGTTTGTAAAAAAGCGTATATTTATTAACAAAATAAAAAACAACGCAGAAAATAACTTACGAAATGACAGATACGGACTAATAGAAGCATATAGTATTATTGCCAATTTTCTTTACATTGCACTGACAAAATCATCTACAAAAACTGTTTTGTTTGAACAGTGTAATGTGTATTAAAAATAACAAGTTTTAATCAATTATTTCATACTGTAAGACGCAATATATATTCCTAAGGTTTCTACATACTTTTTTCTTACTATTTTAAAATGATGAAGCTTAAAACAATTTACCTCGGCATGTGAACTTTGAGCCCACATAAAGTTACCCTTCCTTGCTCGTTGTTCAGTCTTCCATGTTCCATTTACTTTATTGTTCAACACAATTTCCTTTTGGTCGAAACGGGGATTGAAATGACATCCAATGTTGTTGGAGTCATCGTTCACTAACAAGTTGATTGCGACCCTGCCACATAAACTAATAACATTAGGCAGGATAGCAAAACACACATGTTCTCGTTAATGTTTCTGAAAACAAACAGATAAACATATTCGTGGATTGCTGTGAATGATGTGGCCCTTTTTAAAATCAAAATACGACGATTATAAAAATAAATACACAGAGATACCCAATAGTTAGGGTGCTGAAAACAAAATTCAAAGTTCGTAAATAGAATGCAATTTTTTTTAGCTTCAACGGTAAATAAAGGGCTCATGAAAAATTGGCTACATTAAGACCATACATTTTTATCCAGTCGGCGGATTTTGTAACTTAAATAAAAGCGACCATATTTACAGTAGTTACTGCGTTTGCACCTGGTGCTGGTTGGTTTTCCACATACTGTAATTGTGTGACCAAGAGTCTTTACGGCCTTGACGGTGTATTCAGTGGTGGTCTGATAAACGTAAAAACAAGTTTAAACCGGATTGAACCAATAGTTCACACTGAAAAATTAAACTGTATCTTACCATTTTGTTGGATGATATGAGCAGGTTTAGGAATCTAAAATGCTTAAATCTAAAACAGAAAAAAATAAGATAGCAAAAAAACGTATTTAAAAACAAAGTCCTTGAGCACGCAAAGTATTTCTTTTGTAGGTTAATAAACAAAAAACACGCCGTTCAATCAGTAACCATTACCATAAAAAACACAAATTCTAAACACTAACGAAACGACCAGATTCAGCCTAGCCGATCAAAAGCAAAACATTTAAAATCTACGAACAAAATTTACAACACACCCAAGGTTCTAAGTTTTTGCAATCTTTTGATCTTTTTCTTTCTGGTTTTGGACCAATCAACATGGTCTGCTCAAATGGACTAGACACACAGTAATTTATACAGCATTTGCCGGAATAGCGGGATGTTTTACATTTCTAGCGTCCCGGGAGTGCAAAAACTTTGACGGGAAGTAGGATGTAGAAAATGCAATTCGTCGTGTTAACAGTAAACAATAAACAAACAAAGTTTTGATGTTGGTGTATGATGAAATGGTGCTTAAAACTTATGCAACAATGTAAGCTAATTTACATTTGATTTAATCAGTTTGTCTCTTGCGATAAGACAAATAATATGATGTCAGTCGCTTTTTAATTTACACTGTAACTGATATATTTATTTCCCAAGAAAATTAAAGAAAAAAACAAAACATTTAATTTAAGTCCAAAACTGGAGATTCTGCCAACGGTGTTTGACAATCCCTTAAAACCTGTTAACCACCCCTAAAAACCTGTTTAACCTGTTTCTTGTTTCGAATTTTCAGTTATTTTTTTACAACGGGTTTGGGACACCATGCGTTAGCATTAGA
>QLIY01002105.1:0-22908 GCA_003260075.1 Phallusia mammillata
CCGTTATAGGAGAAGAGAAACGCCGTGTTGTTCCCGATTGTGGAATCGATGGTAACAACTCGAGTTACAGCCGTCGACCCGCCTGTTAACTCAATTTGTTCGTTGGCAATCTGAAACGTAAGGGCATGTAACTTAAACGAGCTTTGCACATTCTTCTACAAACTAAAAAAAAACAGTTAAAATGTACAGTGGTAAATAATAGTCAAAAATGTTTATAAGCAACCTTATCCGGAATCATACAAAATATCTTTTAATTCGATAGAATTTCTAGATTTTCTATACGCTACTGAAGATTCAAGGTGTAAATATTTAGAAGCGTGCGTTTCAAGGTGAAGGATACTTTTTCGTTATGTATTGTTTGTACTAAGTTACGCAATTGTGGTTCAAATCCAATTACTGTATTCGATTATGTAAAAAAATGACCTACCTGATAAGGTTTATCAAAAACGTCTCCATCTTCAGTCTGAGTTGCCGCAACAAAGGTTGAAACTAATTCCTGTAAATTGTTTTGCTGATTGAAGAACCAAGTACCGCATGCATCTTCACTTAATGTTTGAAGGCTTGGATTAGCGGTCGTAACACCAGATCCGAAAAAAACTACACTGACGCAGACCTCCTAACGAAAACAAATAAAACGAATTTTAACAAGTTTCTGTTCACCAAAGTTTTTAAGCTATTCACATTTGTGTGCGTTGTGGCAACTTCCTTTCGGCAGTTCTCCTTTTAAACATTTTTCTAAGCTCGGAAAACAATGTCTAACTTCAGGGTGTTCTCAATGTAGGCGCTAGTGCCCGCTGGAGGCGGTACGTAGGCGCTAAATGGCCTGTAGAGGGAAAAGGTTAAGAAGCACTTTTTAGACGCTTCCAGTCGAAGTGCGAGGAAGAGTATTGTTTCAAAGAGTACATTAATAAACACCTTAATAAAACAAATCAACTTACTTCTTCAATTACGTCAGACCTTACATCTGAAACATAAGGAGACTGGGTTTCTTCCCCATCAGTCAAAACAATCAGTCGACTTCCAGGAACCTCGGCCATAGCAGTTTGCAACACCTTAATTTCGATTCAAATATTCTAATTCTTTAGTAGTTTCTAGTTCCATTACAAACAAATTGATAAAAACGAGTTTAACCAAAGAACAAATGCTTAAATCGTATCTAGAATATCTATTCCACATTTGGTTTTCCTAATTCTTGACATTTATGTTTTGCAAATAAATTGTACCCAATGCATTGCCGAAACTACTGTAAATTTTATCGCCACAATGGACCCCAAAAAATCTGTGAGAGCGTTCTACTTGCACAAAATCCATTAAAAAATTTTGTACAAAATTCAAAGATTCGCCATTCTAAATTTGTATATAAACACACAAGTCAAATGAGGATAGTAACGAAAGACGTCAAGTTAATAAACGTAAAAGTGACATGCTATCTGGTCGTTACCGATTAAGGTTGTTTCAAAGATGGCGCGTCCCATGGCCCACAGTGGCATCTTTATTATGTGTTACTTTGCAGTAGTTTGGGTAGGCAAGGCATTGTTTTTGTTTATTTTACAGTCACGCACTTTAAGTTAGTTTGGAGTTGTAATTTTGGCCGTTATGTTTCCCATGACCATCTGTGTATAAGTTTTACCTCTATTCCTGAACGAATTCCACAACCAATACATGTTCCGCCATTTGCTATCAGTAATGAAATACTGTTAAGCAAAGTTTGGCGGTTGTCGTCCACCAGTTGAAGATCTGCAACTACTGATGCAGTGGAAGAAAACGTAATGATTGCGACGTAACTTCCATTAGGCAAGTTTTCGCCGACAAGTAATCTGGCCGCTGCTATCATGTCTCGCAGTTTGTTACCCTGCAAGGACAGTTGTTGCGTATTTCAAGTCATAAGGTTTTGACATTGCCTTTTGTGCATTTTCCTGATAAATATCAAATAGTTGTTAATAAAAGCTTAACCTTTCTGCTTACGCAAATTTTTAATTAGTTTGGTTAACATGAGGTATCGAAAAAGTGATTTCTAAACTCACCCACATGCTGCCGGACACGTCCAGCACAAGAACAAAGTTTTGTTCTGTTTTGACTTGAACCACTTCAAAAGTCGTAGCAAGGCTTAGACTCGGATTAGGTGCAACGTTGGAGAAATCCACTGAAGAGTTTATAACTTGGGGGGGGGGAAACACGAGGTATCGAAAAAATGATTTCTAAACTCACCGCCATGCTGCCGGATACATCCAGCACAAGAACAAAGTTTTGTTCTGTTTTGACTTGAACGACTTCAAACGTTGTAGTAAGGTTTAGATTCGGATTAGGTGCAACGTTGGAGAAATCCACTGAAGAGTTTATAACTTCCCACACACTTCTGCGATCACACAATCTGTTCTGCTCATTCAAGGCGTCCGCGTTGTGCAAATTGACAGGGTCCGTGGGGTCATTATGGCAGAATCGAGTCACCTGTAAATCATACATCAGACTTAACTTAATACCAAACACCCGTACCTACTTATGTACATAGATACGTATAGATATTTAGAATAGCGTATCATAAGAACTTAAAATGTATACGAAGCTGCATTTAATATCTTAAACTTGCTGCAGGTTTTACCATGATAACTGATTGTCCTAGGTAAAGCAGGTGGCCAGTCATTAGGAGAACCCATCTTTATTAGACGTAAATAATGATCTCAAAGTGTTATTCAAGGAGTTCGGGGTTCGAAGCTGGCGAATAAGGGTTTGAAGTACTTTGTATGTGTGAATTCTAAGCTACACCAACCTTTTCAAGATATTGGTAAGACATTAAAGAAGTAGTGAGATCAGCATGTTGTGTTTGATTAAGTACAAAATGACAGCCATCCTCATAAAAACCAGTTGCAGGGGGGGGGGAGCTAAACAAACCTTTTCAAGATATTGGTGAGACATTAAAGAAGTACTGAGATCAGCATGTTGCGTTTGATTAAGTACAAAATGACAGCCATCCTCATAAAAACCAGTTGCAGGATTCACATCACAAGGAGCTGGGTTATTCTGTGGGCCTTTCTCAATTAGATCTTGTCCAGCAAGCGATTTGGGACATCTGCAGCAAAGGAGAATGTGTTGCAGGAAAGGAGAATGCGTGTGGTTGTTTAACTTGATGTACATACTCTTGTTACAGTAGCAACTAACCTAGTAGCTTCTAATTCCCCAATGTCATTGCGGTAAAAGGCATCGACGCCTGCATTTATTTCATCAAACACTCCCCAACGTAAATGTGCCCATTCGTGAACTAACACTTTTCCTATGGTAAACACAACAACATGATCCAATTAAAAACCTATGTATTTCTTGAGCCATAAAAGACTATATGAGGTCCTGCTTTACTAAGCATAACTTAAGCTATCAGTGGGTTTAACTGAAAATGTGCTAATTAAGGTACGACCAGTAGAAAGTTCAGCACAGATCTGACCTGGATATAAACAAAAAAAATTGGCAAAAAATGATTTAACTGCACATTTTAGTGAATGGAGCATTTTTGTCTCATATCTAAAAGCGCGAAAAAAACAGGACAAAAAAAACGACATACGTTGAATATGTAAATACAAATGCAATATGAACATAAATATATTTCAATTTTTCTGCAAAAGTAACAAGGAAAAGTTGTAAAAAAAAATCAAGACCTCTCGCTCCAAAACTAAGGTAGATGTCATCAAGTAAATAATCCGGAGTTAAATGGACGTAACTCGCTGGTTCTCCACATTCACCGAACTGTAAAGTGTAAGGTCCATTGCCGAATTGGGGATTGGAATTTGCGATAATCACGTCAGCCTGCATAAAAAGAGGTTGATTTCAGACATGATCTCACACTCGGGGGGGGGGAGTAACAACGAAAAAATTCAAAACCTCTTGCCCCAAAACTAAGGTAGATGTCATCAAGTAAATAATCCGGAGTTAAATGAATGTAACTCGCAGGTTCTCCACAGTCACCGAACTGTAAAGTGTAAGGTCCATTGCCGAACTGGGGATTGGGGTTGGCGATAATCACGTCAGCCTGTAACATGAAAAAAGGCTTGATTTGGGACATGACTTTACACTCCAAGACATTTTTGAAATTTCAAACTTTAACATAAAGGCTTAATTAAGGATGTTTGGAATAATTCAGGCCCGAATACGGATGTGCATTTTGGGGCCCCAAGCGGGGGGTTTCGGCCCCGATTTTCAGGAAAACTTTAAATCTCTGCAGGGGGGGGGGAATTTCAAACTTTAATATTAAGGCCTAATTAAAGATTTTTTGAATAATTCTGGCCGGTATACGGGATGTGCCCTTTGGAGTCCCAGGCGGGGGTTTTTACACGTTTAATGTCTGCATTTCGCACCTCTCCATAATTCAGTTTTCCAGCTGATGCCCAAGATCCGTTCCAAGTCTTAGGAACGAGTATAGTCACGTGACCAAACGCAGCCATTTGATTGGTTGCATTATGAAGATATCCTGAAGCTTCGGTAAATACAGCCTGCGAATGCATAACACGAAATTTGGTGATTGATAGTGCGATCTATACTTTCTTGTTTAACACATAACTCGCATTAAACTGCATGTGAAATGTTTGTGTCATTACTTAAAAACGTTCTTGGTTTAAGGTACTAATAAAGCAGTAGAAAACTATTACCATTATTGCATCAATGATCGAAATATTTTCTGACAAAGCCGGATTAATTGCTACCACCGTTCCACTGTACAAGTTGTTTTGGAGCGAGACTCGCGCAAATGATGATGTTGTAGTGTCGAACATGAAGCAAAAACAAACAAGTCCAATCCAAATTTGGAACAATCCAGCCCTAAACATGCCTACGTCGTATAGACTACGATAAACCTGACAACAAAAATTCCAACATGTTTTAGTTTTATAACTTTAAGGTCCACCCTAAAGTGCGCCAAAAATGCCGCCTAAGCTTTTGCACAGATGTTAAACTTGTCAATTTAAGGGTATTCTAATCCAAAGCGTCTGTGTTTTTTCCGCTTTGTCATACAGCAGCATGCGCATTTTTAAGAAATTGTCATCTAATGGGGGGGGGGGGGGGGGGGGGGGGGGGGGGGGGGGGGGGGGGGGGGGGGGGGGGGGGGGGGGGGGGGGGGGGTTAGACATACATCCGGAACAGACAAAACGAAATATTGCTTCTTTCCTTGAACTGAAACGGAAGTACAGTAATTAATTAATTTGTAAATTAAGAATACTTAAACGTGCTTGCCTGCTATTACTCTCAATTTTGCTCTGCAGAACAAATCCTTCTAGCAAACCATAATGTATGACAGGTGTGCTTCGTCAAAATACTTCAAATCCTGTTATTCAATTGTGTTCGTAACAAATTCCTGTGTCATTTTAAAAGTTGTGTATAGGGGGTTTCTGCTTAGCATGATATGTGTATCCCATGATGTTCACGGTGCAATTGTATGGTGGCATTTGTTTCCTGGAAAAAAAAAATTGAAGGCGCCTATACTATTGTATGTCCAACTCGCAACATAAACAATACTAGCCTTGGTTGTATTAGCGACATCGGACCCCAAATAGTAAATGTTCCGATAACCATAGGGATCAGTGTCAGAATAAATACAAGATAATAGCAGAAAATCGCCCACCGATCCTTTACTGCGTGATGCATTCGTGACTAAAGTAACTGAAGGAGCTGATGATTTGATGATTTCATAATAATTCATCATTCCAAACATCAATTTATTTCTATTTATTAAACGCCAAAACCTGCTTCAGCAACATACATTTGATTGTTTAGAAACTTGGCTCGACAGGATCGGGGGGGGGGGTGAAGATATCCTGAAGCTTCGGTAAATGCAGCCTGCGAGTTCATAACACGAAAATGTATGATTGATGTTGTAACTTATATTTTCTTTTTAAATGTATAAATGAAAGAGGTTTACAGATCGAAATTGATTGCATATTTAAAATGTTTTGTCAGGTAGTATAAAGTTGTTGGTTTAAGACGCTAATGATCTAGTAGAAAACTATTACCTTTATTGCATTAATAATCGTAATATTTTCGGGCACAGCCGGATTAATTGCTACCACAGTTCCATTGTACAAGTTGTTTTGGAGCGACACTCGCGCAAATGATGATGTCGCGAAGTCAAAAATGCAACAAAAACACACAAGTCCAATACAAATTAGAAACAAACCGGCTCTGCACATGCCTACGTCGTATAGCCTACAATAAACCTGACAACAAAAATTTAAACATGTTTTGGTTTCATAACTTTAAGGTCCACCCTAAAGTGCGCCAAAAATGTCGCGTAAGCTTTTTCACAGATGTTTAACTTGTCAATTCAAGGGTATTCTAATCCAAAGCGTCTGTGTTTTTTCAGCATTGTTATACAGCAGACATACATCCGAAACAGACAAAACGAAATATAGCTTTATTCCTTGAACTAAAACGGAAGTACAGTAAGTAAGTAATTTGTAAATTAAGAATACTTAACAACATGCTTGCCTGCTGTTACTCTCAATTTTGCTCTGCAGAACAAATACTTCTAGCAAACCATAAAGTATGACAGGTGCTCTCCATCAAAATACTTAATATCCTGTGATACAATTGTGTTCATAACAAACATGGGTGTTTTCCAAATGGCGATAATAGCCCTTGCCTTGTTTATGTTCAAGATAATGTTTCAGTTCCTATGAACCGAACAATGACAAAATACACAAAGGTACGTTCCATCTGTAACAAACACCGAACAATTCCTTTGTTATACCATATTATGGCACAACACACCTTGTCTCATTGGGGCGTTTAATTGCCTTGTACGCATTGGAACATGATTCGTCTTTGTACGCTATGCTTGGAACAATATTTTGGAAGGGTATTTCTTCCTGTTCACTGTTTTGTCCGTGATCGAATCTTGTGTAAGGCAAGGCTGGAGAAAAAACAAGAACATAGGTTTTTTAGTACTACATACATGCAATTCCTACACATTAAAAGTGAGAACTTAAATCTATAGCCAGTGGTAGGATTCTAATTTTTTTCAGCCGGTTCTATCACAAAAGTCATACTTTTCAGCCCGTTCTGTTACACAAAGTGCATTGACAGTATCCAGTAATGCTAGCCGGTTCGCTAATCTCATAAAATATCGTGAGACGGTTCTATAGAACCGGTGCGAACCGGCTGAATCCCTCCACTGTCTATAGCCAATAAAATTACGCAAACTATTATGTTGTTGATGATATTTTTGGAACACACTATACAAAAATTGAAAGTATCACAAACATTTCAGCACGAACACAATTTGTGATTGGTCCAAATTATCCTTGGCAGTTGTTAACGCTTCAGTTAGCCTATTGAGACTGAATTATCTGTCTCAAGTCTAAACTGACGTCACGTGAGTCTCTCCAAGATATCACAAAAAAATAACCTTTAAATTCCTTATTCGATGTATGATGGATCAAACGCCTGATCGATAGAGCAGCAAAAACCGATTAGCTTGCATTAAGTTGACATTGCCCGAGACATAGGTTTTCAATCTTTTTGTGGTAGCCCAAAACAGACTTGGAGGATCAACTAGAAAACATGTTTTTTACTTCCTTAGGTGTAAATTGAAAACTATCAAACTCAGCAATAAGTTGAGAGCCTTTCATTTAAAAATTAACTGGCTATGTTTGAATGACTGGAGTTTGCAGTAATATAACAGTCTAAAGCTGCTGCAAATCAGTAAAAACACAACAAGTACAAACCACAAAAGTGAGTATTATTGAGAGCAAACCTTTTTGCGTGGTCGTATAAAAGAGGCGCGTCCAGCAACAAGTTATATCAGTGCGTGTAAAAAAGCGCGGGAAGTGCATATTTGAAAGTTGGGTCATGACAAACCTGGTTTAACGTCTACGTCATCACCTTACAAAGCGGCGTAAGGCACAGTAATGCTACGCAGGACGGTTGACATGGGCACGTCTAAAAATTGTGACAAATGCAGAGTAAAACTTTGAAATAACACAAAAAAATGTTTGGTTAAATCACCGCAATTTCCCATTAAGGCCAGTATGTGTAAAAGTAGGAACAATCCAGAAGCATATAACGCTTCGTAACTAGTTATGTAAGCGATGATTATTATTATTATCGTTAATACTTGAAACAAATCACTTGATAAACAGAGGTTAAGAAATACTAACATCAACATAGCTTGGATCCAATAAAGCGCAATAGTTGACATATTGAAGCTGTAGTTGTGTACAATAATATGTGATAAAAATTTTGGAGAAAATGCTCTATAAAATACTAACTTCAGTTAACTCTCTTGGAATTAAAACTGAACGCATAATTATTGATTACAAATTTTCAACACATTGATTGGGAAAAAGTTCAATTTTCGTTTTCCTAATTAAAGTTGCAAAGAAAACAGTTACAGTTAAACCTACTAACAAGGTTTAGTGCAAAATACATCACAAGCAAAATATAAGAAGTAACAAAAACATTATCTTGCTGTCACAAAAGTCAGTTACAATAGATTCAGCACCAGTATTATACCGTCTATTGCATTGTGCCATTGTTGTTGACAAACATAACAATGGGAATGTTCCACCACTTTTGTTATTTTAGAATTTGGCCACAATACAATGACAAACTTAAGAGCAACCTCTGTATGTCACAAAATTTGGCCTATGTGACTTTGTAACCAGTCAGTTTAACTTTTTGTTTTTGAAGTGCCGACGAATAATGGAATTTCACGGTTCCAGAAGCAAATTAAGCGCGTTCGTACGGTTGACTGGGTGCTTAGCAATGCGTGAAAGAAGCTCAGGGCGTATCAAAAGTCTAAAGCATGTACATTCACTGGAAGAAAAATCACATGGTGCAAAAGCATTCTACAGCAAATGCAAAGTAGTGTTGTTTTCTGCTAAATTTAGAAGAAAAGGTCACATAATTACAAGCTCAGTTTGGATATTTAAGCAATATACATTCAACACATGTCATTTTCTGATTTGTCAAATTAAATATGAACTGCAGACACCTTTATCACACAAAAGTGTAAGTGCATTGGCAGAAACCGAAAGACAGTGTTGGTTTGGGTTATGATGGATGCCAACTAATCCCCAAGCTGTGCGAGACCTAACCGATTGGTTTATAAACAGAGATAGGTACATGGTGTGACTGTGATCATGTAAATGACCAAAAGATCAGGAATACCTTTGCAACTTGATCTTAAGTAAATTCAAATATAAGCTACCGGTTTTTAATGGATACAAAAAAAGAATTCAACATTTATTGCTTGTCATGTGTATTAAATGAGGTGCTTGAGTCTCCTATGTCACAGGTTGGTGACCCCTGAACTAGTGACAGGTGTCACTGGACAGGGGGGGGGGCTTTGTTATTTTAGAATTTGGCCACAATACAATGACAAACTTAAGGGCAACCTGCGTATGTCACAAAATTTGGCCTATGTGACTTTGTAACCAGTCAGTTGAACTTTTCATTTTTGAAGTGCCGACACATAATAGAATTTCATCGTTCAAGAAGCAAACTAAGGGCGTTCGTATGGTTGACTGCGTGCTTAGCAATGCGTGAAAGAAGCACAGGGCGTATCAAAAGTCTAAAGCATGGACATTCACTGGGTGAAAAAACACATGGTGCAAAAGTATTCTACAGCAAAAGCAAACTAGTGTTGTTTTCTGTTACATTTAGAAGAAAGGGTCACATAAACAAGCTTAGTTTGGATATGTAAGCAATATACAATCAAGACATGTCATTTTCTGATTGTCAAATTGAATATGAATTGCAGACACCTTTATCACACAAAAGTGTAAGTGCATTGGCAGAAACTGAAAGACAGTGTTGTTTTGGGTTTATAATGGACGCCAACTAATCCCCAAGCTGTGTGAGACCTAACAGATTGGTTTATAAACAGAGATAGGTGTACATGGTGTGCCTGTGATCATGTAAATGACCAAAAGATCAGGGATTACCTTTGAAACTTGATCTTAAGTAAATTCAAATATCAGCTAATATCAGTGTCACTGGACAATATCTGACAGGGCTGCAACTGTCATATAGAGCATAAAACCCTTAGTACCAAACAGTTCAACCAATCAAAAGTATTCATCCAAGCTTAATACTATCGCCATCCACACTCATCGGTGATCCCAGCTCGAGATCTTTCTGCAGTGCTTCCATATCAGCAGGTTGCAATGAGTGAGAATCTAACCAATCACGAAGCAGAGATGAGGAGCAAGGATCAAGAGAGTCACCGGATGTTGCACTGAAATCCATTCCAGCCATGATACCACCTGTTGACATTGAATTGACTTTGACTTAATTTATTGTTGATACATGCCTTAGTTCTATAACATGTTTATGGGTGTTGTAACATTTTCATAGTTTGTTTGGATAATGTTGGTTTTGGGTGGGCTGGGTTATTTGAAGTATATTTCTATACTTTGTATTACATGTGTTTTATTGTGGTTTAGTATTTACCATTTAATGTATAGTTTCTGTTATTTTTATCACAACGTTGATTAGTTGTTAGAAAGTCGGAGACATTACTAACAGTTTTGACCTATAAATCCACATTATTTAAGCTGATGACAAGACATTGGTTGTATAGGCTAGAGCAGCCATATGGCTAGCTTACTTATCACGGGGGGGGGGACTCGAGATCTTTCTGCAGTGCTTCCATATCAGCTGGTTGCAATGAGTGGGAATCCAACCAATCACGAAGCAGAGATGAGGAGCAAGGATCGAGAGAGTCACCAGATGTTGCAGTGAAATCCATTCCAGCCATGATACCACCTGGGGGGGGGGTATTGGTTCTATTTTAAAAAGGGAAATACAAAAAGCTTATAGCACCTTCTCCAGTAGCTGCTGGGATGATATCATCGATGTTAACACCAAGTCCATATCCACTACCTGTTGCATCAGCAGCACCAGCAGAGGTTGGGAGATTGTCAGTAAAGGTGATCTGCATTCAAAAGCACAGTAACGGTTATTGTACATTCTGGTTAGAATGAAATTTATTGGGGGGGGGGCCTTGCCTTAGTTCATTGCTAGTACATGCTTTAGTTTTAAAACATGAGTAATTTTATGGGTGTTGTAACATTTTCATAATTTGTTTGGATAATGTTGGTATTAGGTGGACTTAAGCTACTTTAAGTATGTGTCAATGCCTTGTATTACATGTTTCTTTTATTCATCACTTATTAAAATCTTTAATTAGGGAGGATTTGCGTTTACATGAAGCTACAATGGAATTGTACTGGCCTTTTTTATTGTGGTTTAGTATTTACCATTTAATGTATGGTTTCTGTTATTTCTATCACAGAAAGTCGGAGACATTGCTAACGTTTTTGACTTATAAATCCACATTATTTAGGCTGGTGACAAGACACTGGTTGTATAGGCTAGAGCAGCCATCTGGCTAGCTAGCTTATCACTGTAATACCGAATGCTTTATTTATTGGGTATATTTCGAAAAGGAAATATAAAAAGCTTGTAGAACCTTCTCCAGTAGCTGCTGGGATGATATCATCGATGTTAACACCAAGACCATATCCACTACCTGTGGCATCTGCAGCACCAGCAGAAGTTGGGAGATTGTCAGTAAAGGTGATCTGTATTCCAAAGCACAGTAACGGTTATTGTACATTCTGGTTAGAATGAAATTTATTCATACTACACCAGTACTATTGAAGGTGTTATACTGACCACATTATCATATAACTGGGTGTTATGCATAGGCCTGGCAGAGTATAATTATGTATGAGTGTTTTTGATCACTGACCGCTTTAGGGCTAATTCCAGTAATGCATGAATATTCATCTTAATGATAAAATTAGTCATGTTTAGTAAAAGTTACAAAATTGTCTATAAACTGTGGTTTGTCATGTCTAGTGATCAGGTTTCATTACCTTTTGTACGATTTATATTTCGGGGGGGGGGTAGTACTATTCAAGGTGTTATACTGACCACATTACCATGTTACTAGGTGTTATGCATTAGCCTGGTATACTATAATTATGTATGAGTGTTTTGTAATCACTGAACGCTTTAGGGCTAATTCCAGTAATGCATGGATATTCATCATAATAATAAAATTAGTCATGCTTTGTAAAAGTGACAAAAATGTCTATAAACTGTGGTTTGCCATGTCTAGTGATCAGGTTTCATTACCCTTTGTACGATTTATATTTCAATTTCTTTGAACAACATTATTGTTATGCGTATAATAAACAAACATTATTGTTATCCAATAAAATTACTTTTAGCTCTGTAATCCCAGATTGATTACATTGAGGAATGACCGGAGCATGTTAAACTAAAAATGCACATGGAGCAGTTACTTACAGGTCCATAATGATGTGCATTGAGTGGGGGGGGGGCAATTTCTTTGAACAACATTATTGCTATGCTTCCAATAAAATTACTTTTAGCTCTGTAATCCCACATTGGTTACATTGAGGAATGACCGGAGCATGTTAAACTAAGGATGCACATGGAGCAGTTACTTACAGGTCCATAATGATGTGCATTGAGTGACAATGAGTTATCAATGTTTGGTACAAAAAGTCCACCATTTGTGAGAGGCAGTTCAGTTTGCATCTGTTTGTTTTGGTTGCATGTAGAATTGCCATCATTCCCACTGTGTGCTAGTTTACCAGTGTTATGCGATACAGTGGTATGCTGCAATGGATCGCTCATCACATTTTGTGGAATGTCACTTAAGGCAATAGGTTGAGAGAGGGGGTTTTCCGTCGGTAACAATGTACTTGGTTTGAGCTTCGATTTAGGCTGCTTGGCTCGAAAAACAAGGGAGGTTCCGCCTGGAGATAAAGTAACGCCGCCCTCAAGGGATGAAGATGACTTTGCGCTCATTAAAATTGAATCACTGACTAAACGATGATGATCTTTTAGTTCTTCATCAAGCACAAAGTCTACAGTGTCCGGGCTGATAGAAATTAGATTTTTTCCTGAAGGTGTGGTCAAGCAGTTCTGCATTGAAGCCTGCCCTGGCGTCATGACTTGGTTATTCACATAAACCGATATATTGTTTTGCTCAGTTGTGAACAGAGATGTTGGTCTTGTTGTCTCCGGTGCGGTGACAGTTACTTCGCTCTCTGGGATGAACACACCACCGACATTGGTGTTAATATACTGGTTGCCACCAGTGGATGGTGGTTTACTGGTGATATTGGTTTGTATTTTATTGTGGACCACTGGTTGGAACATTGGTTCTGGTATAAAAGCATGCGACCGTGAATTCATCTGTTGCTGTTGTTGTGGGTTGGACTCAATTTTCGACGTCAGCGCATTGATTGACGAGGTGATGTCACTGAATGATGACATCACAATTCCATTGTTACTAGCAACAGTGGTGTTGAGTACAGCAGTGACACCTGGTAGTGGGTTTGTAGTGTTGCTGTTTCCCATCACAACAGCGAAGACATCGGGTTTTTGTGGTTTGGTTAAAATTTGAGTTTGTTCTTCATTCATGCTCCATCGCTTGTTGGTCCCATTGTTATCACTAAAGAGAATAAACAACAAACAATTGAGTTTTGGACCTGAAGTCAGCTATCAAAAGATGTGCAGAGTAGGGATGCGACAAGCCGAACCAGAACCCGAGCATCCCTGTTTTTAATGCTCGGGGGGGGGGGGGGGGGGGGGGGGGGGGGGGGGGGGGGGGGGGGGGTGAGCATTAATTTTGCATGTTCATGCCCTGCTAATATATGCTAGTGTTCTAAAGGGTGTCTATGAACAAAAACAAATGATTTTTTCAAATGTATTAGATGCTGGAAAAAACGTGTACTTCTGAGGCCTGTACAGCTTAATACACCGCTGGTGACGTACAAGACCTTGTTGAGCAAAAATGTAGAAAGGAGATTTTTTGTGACGTCATAATGCACTGAGCGTGCTCGGCCGAGCACCGAGCATTAACGTGAGATGCTCGGTGCTCGACCAAACAGAACATTTGCAGTTTTGAGTTTGGTTTCATGCACTTTTTAACCAGAGATTTTAAATTGGAAAATCATTTCCAAACAATTTCTGTTTAAGCAGGTCAGAATTGTTGTTTATGTCTGTGTGGAACATATATGCAAAATGATCTTTCCTAAAAACTACTTTCATTTTAATATCGCTTTTTTGTGTGCAATGATTTACAGTTTTATAAAGCACATTGGTAAATTACCATGAATATAATTATGTTCATGTTATGATTTTGAGATTTTGGTGTGCGAAAAATTCAGCTTGTTGTAAGTCAATTTTGTCTCCCAAAAATATGTGGAATTGTTTACTTACAGTACAACATGTCGATATGGGTTTGAAGCAGATGATGGCAGTGATTTATGACGAAATAGTTTCTTGTCAGAGAGTGATTTGGTTGAAGCATCTAAACAACATGTATATTTAAACAATTTTTTTAAAGCAAAAAATAATTTTCAGTCTGTTACCAGTTTTTGTCTTTGGAGCTGTGCTACTTTCATCAGGGATTTGATTTTCTTTAGATTTAGTCTTTTTTGGAACTTCCACTTTCTGCAAATTTATCACAAATAAAGATGTTAATTTAAAAACACAAGTAAAAAAAATTGGCAGCCTAAAAAAGTATATATATAACTGTATTTACACAAGAAAAATAGCTTTCAAACCGCAGTAGAATACGAAACAGAAACCAAGGAGTGACTCCCCTACAACCACAGGCTTGAAACAAAACACCAGAAACACTTGAAACACAAAAGTTTGTTCCACCTGCATATTGGTCCATCTCTCCAGTAAGCTTCGATCAGCTTCACTGAGTTCCTTCTTTTTCTCTGCATCTTCTGCTTCTTTCTTTTTCTTCTCCTTCTCTGCAGCTCGCTCCTGTCTCTTTCTTCTTTTCTCTTCACGCTCCCGTTGTCTCTCAGCAGCAGTAACAGACTTCTTCACTTTTTCATTTGGCCTTCCCAGCCCTAAAACATACAATTGTAATTTTACATAAAATACATTAAAAACAGTTGTAACCAATAATTTGCCACAATTTTATAGCATACATTTCAGCAGGGGCATACAAATTACTTACAACTGTGGAAAACTGTGGAATTTGAAACAGTCATCAAGCAACGACAAACAAAACGAGCTCTATGAATAACTGTTTTAGTAAATTTTATCTAAAATTTAATAATCAAAAGGATTTTTGCAACATAATTTTCTACAATCATTAAGTTATAAGTGTAAATGGGATTACCAACTGTATTATGACTTGAGTCATGCACCTGTTTTCCAGTTATTATATCGCTAAAGGATAAATCCAAATGTTTGACTTAAACAGTTGTTACCTTTTTGTTTGGACAGCATAGAAGCGAATATAGTATCTCTGATTTTAGTCTTGGTAGTTTCGGAAATAGTTTTCTTTTTTACAGCATTATTCGTATTACTCTTGGTACTGGTCGGTTGCCTTTTTGCAGTGTCACTACTTTTTGTCTCTTTAACAGGCGGTGTTTCTTTCACCACAGTCACATCAGATTCTGGCTCATTGTCTTGGACAACATGGACCGTTATCATTGGCTTTTTGCTCGTAACTGTGGTGACTTTTGGGTCTGTAGTTGTTTTAGAAGGCAGCTTTAATGCCTTATCCACCGTTGCAGGGTCCAATTCGAGGCTGTAGTCCATGGAACAAACAGATGATGCACTTTTCATGTCAATGTCATTCGCTGTGGTGCTGTGATCTGGTTTGGGAAGTATCCTTTGACTTGCAACAGGAGTCTGCGGCTTCTTGAAAACCTCGGTTGGTGTTTTGTTGAAGTCTTTTGTTGCATCAGTGGATGGGGTTTGAGGCTGCTTTGAGACTATTATCAGTTGTTTTGACAGCCTGAAAAATGAGCAAAAATGATTTAGAAAAACAATGCAACAATACTTAGCAGGAGGTAGTCACAGAATAGGTAAGGGTGGGTAACGGACTAAATAATGCTGATTTTTATGATACAAAGATGAGTTGAAAAAACAAATATAAGTTGTTGAGAATCTAATTCAAACAAGACGAGTTTATGATGGTCGAACTGGCGATCCCCTATTACAAAGCTGATATGTGCAGCATACAAGACAGGCAACGGTGCTTGTGATTTGACTTAGACAGTGTAAAAAATGTATATACCTGTTTTTCCTGTGGTGATACTCGTCTATGACAGTGGATACTTGTTTGCAAACTTCTTCCTTCGTAACAGTGGCTTCAAATCGAAAATCAAATGGAGCATGGCAGATCGGTTCATCCTCATTGTCATGGTAATGTCGAAAGAATGGATGTTTGAGCGTGATGTCAGCACTCGGACGGGATGAAGGGTCGAAGGTCAACAACATAGCAAGAATATCAATCTGTGACAACAATTTGCTTAAATTAAACTGGTTTGAAACACTACATACGGATTTGTTCATAAGTTTAATGGTGAAAATACTGGCCCAAGTAGAAGTAAAAAGCGACATGCTTTATTATTCAAACGTTTCTGGAAATGCTGTATCACTGATGATGGCATGAGCATTAGCCGAAACGTTTCAACAATAAAGCATGTTGCTTTTTACATCTATTTGGGCCGATATTTTCACCACTTAACTGGTTTAAATTAAATTTATTTGCCTGGTGCAGAAAACACAGTCACATAACTTCACAAAAAACAACAGTGCAATAATAAAAAGAAATGGGTAAAAAGGTGAAACATACAATCAGTGGTGTATTCACCATTACACTGTGTTGTACAGTGCAGGCAATAGAAATGTAAGTTTAGTGAACAGTTTGTAAACCTGAATAGAGTATATATATAGGTAAAACCAACCAAAAATGGCCATGAAACTTTAAAAAACAATGTTCTACTTTTCACAGAAGACACAATTACTTAAAAAAACACTAATTTTCTGTTTATTAATCTTTCACCCATTGCAAGAAACATTGTAAACAAGGACAAATATTTAGCCATTAACACAAACAATACATAATCTACAAAATTACACACCATATCCTTGGAGGCTTTGGGGTACAGTGAGACAAGAGGTACAGGTTCTTTACGGGGAAGGCGTTGCATATATTGACGAACCCGTTCGGATCGGATGGTGTTTACCAATTCCTTTGCAGGAGAGCCAAGAACCGAGACCACCAGTTGTAGCTGATGCACATAGTTTTTACCTGAACAAAAATTAAGATCAGTCATATTGTATTTTAGACACTATATATAAATCTGTACATAAGTTTAATTGTGAAGACACAGCCCAGTGAAAAATGGTATGAGCATTTGCTGAAACGTTTAAAATATAAAGATGTCGCTTTTTACGTCTATTTGGGCCGTTATTTTCGCCATTAAAATCGTATTGTAATTTACACATTATGAGTAATACAGCTTCAAACCTTAAAGGTGGCTTATAAATTTTCCATGCGTTTAAGGATATTACTATCTTATAAACACAGGTGAAACTAATATTTTGAAGTCATCTTTGGAACACACTAGCCACTTCAATTGCAACAAAATTAAAAGAAACAATACTGTCACAGAGATCATGTATAAAGGTAATATATTGTAATGCAGACACACTTATACTATCGACATTGACATCATCAGTGCAAGTGGTATTTAAGGGGGGCTTTTGCACAGTACTACAAAAACAAAATGCAGACATCGAAAGGCCTGGCTTAAATCAACAAGCAGAAGCATTTCAGTTCAAGTAAACCACAAATGGAAATTCCCTGCTAAAAGCTGCTGACATAGCTGGTAACTCCCACATACAAATACTTGCCTGGGAAGATTTGCCTTCTGCCCATCATTTCAGCAAATATACATCCCACTGACCACATATCGATGGCTTGACTGTAGGAGCCAGCTGAAAGCATAAGTTCTGGAGCACGATACCACCTAAAAATGTGCAACAAATATGTAATTTAACAATTTGACATAACATAATGCTAACTACTATTTTTTCAACACATGTCAAGATATTTTTGACCTCCAAAATATAAAAAAAATTAAAAAGTAGTAATGTTTATGCTAAATGTTTTGAACACAATATCTCGGTAGTACAATCTGCTAATACAATTTTTATATGTATATATATTTCATAGCTGAAACAACTTTTATTTTTTGAGAAAAATAAGAATAATTGCATTTTACATTTTTAAATCCACAAAAGCAACATATTTTACTAATATTTTGACTGAAAAATAAATTGAAAGTAAAAACAACAAGTCAAAACAATAGCACTACACACTAACTAAAGTATTTTTAGTAACAACAAAACAGTATGCCAAAAATTACTTTTATGGTTTTTTTTAACATGATAGTAAAACATAAAATGTACACATAAAGAAGTAAAATCACATTTTAAATATATATATATTTCATATTGCAAGTTTTACAGTAACAACAGTTGGTCCATTTCTCTGCTTATGATGGTTTACCTTGTAGCAACATATTCGGTCATAAAAAGTTTTGGGTCCTCTGGGCTTGAAGTTATTCCTCTCGCCATTCCAAAATCTCCAATTTTTAATTCACAATTCTCATTTACAAGCAGATTGCTCGGTTTCAAATCTCTAAAAATATATATACATACACCACGGGTTAGTATTTTCCATGCAAACAATAGCAGTAAACAGTTCATATTAAATGCAAATAGTTTGTGGCAACAACAAACATTAACAGGCAAAACAAACACAAGGTATTTACTAACTTAAAACTTGAATTAAATTTTGACATTAGGCCTGGCAGCAACAGCTTTTATCAGACGTCGGCAACTTTTTACGTGACGCATACCAATTTACTTGTCATTACATGTGTTAATGACCCCACAAGCCAACATTTTTCTAAATAATAGGGGTTTGTGCCAGCAGGTATTACTCATAAAGAGAAAAAACGCTTTGCACATTTAAGGCTGAATTTTGAGAAAAATCGGTTGGCATGCCACGAAAAATCACCTTGCATTTCAACCTTGAGGTTGCCGATCCCTGACTTATATATTAAAACTTGAATCTTTGCAGAGTTTTAATTCTGAATTATCATTGATTGAATACAAAGAGCAACATAAAAACATGTCAGATTATACAAGTATTTTTTGTACCTGTGGATGACATTGGAGGAATGAATATATTTTATTCCTCTCAACAATTGATACAGAAAGTAACAAATGTGTTCACTTGTTAAAGTTTGTTCCGACCTGAAAAAATTAAATACTTTTACACTAGTAGATGACGGACATTTACAGTGTTTAAAATGTTATGCATTGGAAGTGTTCTAAACATTTACTGGTGTTGAACAAAATTAATGGGGGGGGGGCAAAGTTTGTTCTGACCTAGAAAAATTAAATACTTTTAGACTAGCAGATGACGGACATTTAGAGTGTTTAAAATGTTATGCATTCGAAGTGTTCTAAACATTTACTAGTGATAAACAAAATTAACTACTTGGGCAATGTATTGTTGCAAGTTGTTAAAATTTATCACCACATATAATTTGCTTCACACATTAGACTTTTTTTATGATAAAAGATATTATAGTAAAAAGGCCTGTACATATAACCGCTATTTATAAACTATTTAGATGGCTCAAAAATTGTTTAACCACAGAAATAAGAAACAGTAAATTTTAAACAATTTAAAATTACCGAATAATGTGGTGTAAGTCAGTTTCCATTAAATCCATGACAAGATAAACATCTTTCAAATTCTTGTTTTCACTTTGTACAATATCTTTGATACCAACCACATTATCATGTTTAAAGTGAAGCAACAATTTCAATTCTCTCAGAGTCCTTTTTGCTGTTGTCACAATATCAAATGGATTGACGATCTTTTTTATGGCCACATGATTCTCTGAAGAAAAGAGTTTTCAAAATACGATAAGAAATGGACAAACAACGAAACACTGTATTAGACACAAAAACAAATTTTAGAAATAGATAAAGGAAAAGGGTAAGTTGTGTATATTAGGGATCCTCTATTTCTCGACTTTTTTGTTCTGGAGAATCGAGAAATTAAAAATTCGTTATTTAAAAATCACGAGAGTCTCGAAATATTTATTTAAGCACATTTTCTAACAAAAACAAACAAAAAAGTCCGACTGTATGCTTTTTCGCTTCTGGTAGCAATCGCAACAAGTGATTCGCTAGTAAACCAGCAAAAAATGAAGCGACTGTAGGTCTGTGTTATAGTAATAATGCAACTATCCCTGAATACTGCTTGGGAAAGAAAAAAGGTTAGTGGCAACACACTTTAAGAATCGCTGTTTCACTAGTAAAGAGGGGGGGGGGTAGAGAAAAATTCGTTATTTACAAATTACGAGAGTCTCGAAATATTTATTTAAGCACATTTTCTAAGAAAAACAAAAAAAAAGTCCGATTGTACGCTTTTTCGCTTCTGGTAGCAATCGCAACAAGTGATTTGCTAGCAAACCAGCAAGAAACAAAGCAACTGTAGGTCAGTGTTATAGTAATAACACCTGAATATTACTGGGGAAAGGTGAAAGTTTAGAGGCAACGCACTTTAAGAATTGCTGTTCCACCAGTAAAGGAAGAAAGTAATGTGCACAGCATGCTATAGGGGCAATTTAAACCAAATTAGACACCATATGAGGCGTTGCCAATACTTATAGTTTATAAGACGTAATGTCATTTTTACAACAAATTGTTATTTAATTTTTGAGAAACGAAACTTGACTTTTTTGACATCTGTCAAGAATGTATTGAGAAGGACCTCTATTATTTATACTTTTCCATGTTTCTTACTCTGGTTCAAGACTTTAAGAAACAGTTATAAAAACTATCTAAGATTTGCTTATCCACATTCAGTAGTTCACACAGCATTAGGTAGATATAATGATGTAACAAATTGGTAAAATGTGACAAGATAAAACCACAACTACCCAAACATTTATAAATATTTACTTGTTTTTGCATCAATTGCTGAACACACAACGCCATAAGCTCCAGTTCCAATTGTTTCCAATAATTTGTACCGACTTCCAACATCAAATGTCACAAAAGGGGGGGGGGAAGTAATGTGCCCAGTGCGCTATGGGGCAAGTTAAAACAAAAAATATATATATACACATTATACGAGGTGCTGCCATTACTTTTTGTTTATGATATGTAATATCATTTCTTGTGAGAAACTGTTATTTATTTCTAGAAAAACGACACTTTTTTGACATTTCTTGAGAATTTCCGGAGAAGGAATCCTGTTATAAAAACTTTTCCTTGTTTCATGCTTTGGTTCAAGACTTTAAGAAACAGTTATTAAAACTCTTCAAAATTAGCTAATCCACATTCAGTAATTTACACAGCATTAGGTAGGTATAATGATGTAACAAATTGTTAAAATATGACAGGATAAAACCAAAATACACAAGCATTTAACATTATTTACTTGTTTTTGCATCAATCGCTGAACATACAACGCCATAAGCTCCAGTTCCGATTGTTTCCAATAATTTGTACCGACTTCCAACATCAAATGTCACAAAACCTTCATGTGAAGAAGAGCCATGCCGGTTTGTCCCAATTGTTGGGTGTTTTGTAGTTAAAGGAACGCGTTGAGGTACAGAAACAGACATTTCAAAGCAACTGAAGCTTTCCTATTTGTTCTCCATTGATATAGGTTACGTTGCTTTTGACCAATTTTTTAATACAAGCTGAATTGTTAACTGAACAAAACAAATTACAAGTTCTTCAAAAACGTTTGTTAAACTGAAATTTTGCCGGAAATGAAGACAAACAGTTTTCCTTCCGAGTTCCGACTTTTGCATGAAAAACTTCCCCTAAAACAACAACACAATTGAAATATCCAATGAGGGCAAAGATTGTTTTTATTGTTTATTTTGGTCAATATAGAAGTAATGCTAAGAGTTTTGTTTTAATTTTTTCGCAGTATGATAATTTCATTATTTTGTGATGGAGAAGTGTTCAATTTTTTTGTTTCACGCGTTTGTTCAGTCTCGCTACGCCTCAATGATTTTATGCTCATCAGAGCGTTTTGTCTCATTTACTTTGTCTCTGCTTCAAAACAAGATTCCAAACCCAAAATATTGTAAGATGGAAACTTTAGAAAATGTTTATTCATAGTCCCTTTCCGTCACTTTTAGGCGATTCTAACACGCCTACAATTTGGTGTTGGAAAACTCAGATTGTAGGCAAGCGCGGCATTCCCCCTTTGTCACTTTTTAACATATTGCATTAATTGTTACCACTTAAACGGATTAGCAATAATATACATAAAATCCATCCTGCGATCAGCATCAGCCCGAAAGGATCTTGTCGTTGTTTCTTATCCCACCGCAGAATAGATTTTTTTAACCTTAATTGTGCCTTCGCCTTTAATAGGCCTGGCATACAAGTTACACAAAAGGTAAATAGCAAAAGAATAATTACTTTAATGGTGAAAATAACTGCCCAAATAGACGTTAAAAGCGACATGCTTTATTGTTCAAACGTTTCGGGGGGGGGGGGAACTGAAATTTTACCGGAAATAAAGACAAATAGTTTTCCTTCCGAGTTCCGACTTTTACATGAAAAACTTCCCCTAAAACAACAACACAATTGAAATATCCAATGAGGGCAAAGATTGTATTTATTGTTTATTTTGTGCCAATATAGAAGATATGCTAAGAGTTTTGTTTTAATTTTTGCGCAGTATGATAATTTCATTATTTTGTGATGGAGAAGTGTTCAATTTTTTGTTTCTCGCGTTGGTTCCGTTTCGCTACGCCTCAATGATTTCATGTTCATCAGAGCGTTATGTCTCATTTACTTTATCTCTGCTTCAAAAAACAAGATTCCAAACCCAAAATATTGTAAGAGGGAAACTTTAGGGGGGGGGGGTTTTATGCGACGCTTGATTCGCACCTTTTTATCATTCTTTTATGCGACTAAAGTGTGGGTGAATGGGTGCAATTGATGTGGCCTTCATATCACTAATGATGGTATGAGCATTTGCCGAAACGTTTGAACAATAAAGCATGTCGC
>QLIY01002106.1:0-22902 GCA_003260075.1 Phallusia mammillata
TCCGAATTCCACGACGTCATCCACCAAGTGGTCAATGAAAGTCACTGGGCCATGGTTCGACGATTCATGTGTGGACTTTTGCTCGGAGGCGACCTCAAAGAAGGTTAGCAAACATAATCCGAAACTCCTGTTTGCCTGCAAATAAAAACTAACAAATTATTTCTTAATGAATGTGTAATTTACCAAAAATGCTAACATTATTAGCATATAGCATAAACACGGTAAAACAGCGTTTATTGTACGAATGTATAAGAAACACCTTACGACTGGAAATATAAACGATCAGATTTTACGCCGTGTAGGACTGCCAAACAATTGCAAATTAACACGGATTGGTGTTCTGCAAAAATGTTACTATGTAGCACTGCTGTAGCACTTTTATACGAGTGTATCTTTATAACCACGTTATGCATCAGACGAGTATATCACAATAAAAACGCAGACAGCAGTTCCAGAAGAAATCTAATTTATTCGTTTTGACAAATTTTGATCAATCCCGACTGTTCTTTACCAGAAAAACGAAATCATTGCAATGAATTTTGTATATAGCCTAGTACATGCAGACCACTGGCCCACGTGCATAACTTTTTTCATGCAGACCACTGGACCACGTGCATTGCAGATGACGAAATAAACCCAACAACTCATGACTCCGGCGATCGAGGACTTCTGTCAATGTTTAGGCGTGTTCTGCAGCGGTTTTATACAGGTTGGTACACAGGAAGAAATAGCACCAATGAGCCTTTTTCCTGCCCCTTACAAGACGCATTGTTTAAAGCGAGCTGTGTAATACCGGTTTGTAGGTATACACAAAAAGCCTGGGTAGAAACTTTGCGAAGATTTTAGTGCACAGAAGATTTCCGAAGAAACAGGGTCTATAATGGATACTAACGTTACATATAATAACATAGGGATGGGCGATTTAGAACAGCGAATATAAAAACCCGTTTTCTAGCGGATAATGAGATTCGGTTGATAACGCGTTGGCATACTCGTTTACTTGGTTTCCTTTTGCACAAATTTCTTCAAACGCACGCGACTATGAAATGAAATTCCCGAACTTACTGCGCTACAATAAACTCGTTTTGTATGTAGGCTAATCAACTCATTCATGTTCCTAATTGTTTTAATTTAGGCCTATTACAAAGCTTCCAAAAAATTCATTATAAGATTCGATATTTTACAATAGTAGGCTACACTTTTTTGAATTGCTAATCCCTACGAATACATTTTCTAATCATTTGTTTTACTAATAGTTGCTAATGCATAAATATTGCTTTTTAGTCAAACCTACCAAATTTCGCAACCGTCTCATAAAATTCATGAAAACCAACAACTCCAGACGTCAATTGTTAGGTAAGTGTGTGTTTATATGTTAACTACGTAGCGGATATAGTCACATGAATGCGTTTAAACAAAAGCGTTTTGGTGCCAGAATGGGGGGGGGGGGGGGGGGGGGGGGGGGGGGGGGGGGGGGGGGGGGGGGGGGGGGGGGGGGGGGGGGGGGGGGGGGCTTCAGTTTGAACAAAACGGGCGAAGTTTAGACCTAACTTCGGTTGTAATTCCATTTTAGTAAATCTATGTTTAGGATGTACCAAATTTTGTCGAAATTGCGGGTTTCAGTCGGATTTGGTGCTTGTGCTATTGGGTTTGGGTTTAAAATTTCCCTGTAATCCAAGCTGTAGAAGTTGACAAGGAAGGGTACACGCGAAATTTACACAAGCACACGTTTGGATGGCAGCATTAAGGAGATGCTTTGTTTATTTACCCACAATTACTTAAGCTAACTACACACTTTTTCCTGACTTTATGAGGAACTGCATCTAACAATAATAAGATTCCCAGAAAAAACGCGGGGGGGGGGGGGGGGGGGGGGGGGGGGGGGGGGGGGGGGGGGGGGGGGGGGGGGGGGGGGGGGGGACATTTCTGTTGTCCGCAAGTCTACTGTTGAAAGGCAGCATTTAGCCTGGGTGCTGGGGTTGCACTACTCTGATTTACAAGACAAAAGTCACAGGGGGGGGGGGTTGCCGGGTTGCAGTACTGCCGCACTGTTTTCAAATGTCACACATTTCTGTTGTCCGCAAATCTACTGTTGAAAGGCAGCATTTGACCTGGGTGCTGGGGTTGCACTACTCTGATTTACAAGACAAAAGTCACATACTTAAAACTGGTTTGGTGGGCTAGTTTAGTTCGCCAGTAAAACGAATTAAAACCAGAGGAGAAACGTACTTTATATTTAAATTTAGTATTAGTAAGAACAAGTTTTATATTTGGACTGGTATTAACTATTAAGGTCATGGTTAGATTATAGTACCTAAAACATTATACCCTTTTTGCTTGATTTCCTTGCAATATTGTCGAATTTTAATTTATTTGCCTCTCAAAGGGGGGGGGGCGGGCTAGTTTAGTTCGTCGGTTAAACGAATTAAAACCAGAGGAGAAACGTACTTTATATTCAAATTTAGTATTAGTTAGAACAAGTTTCATGTTTGGACTTGTACTAACTATTAAGGTCATGGTTAGATTATAGTACCTAAAACATCATACCCTTTTTATTTGATTTCCTTGCAATATTGTCGAATTTTAATTTATTTGCCTCTCAAACAAACTTGTTTAAAACGAACTGTCGTTTTTTACACGTACTGCCATGCCTTTTAAATCATTACTGTGATATTTTAGGAGTTTTTCTGTGATATCACAAAAGACAATGAAACTTTTATGCGTAACAATCTCTAGATCAGGGGTCTCAAACTCAAACTTCTTTGAGGGCCAAAAACAAACTTTTGAGTACGTCGAGGGCCGCATTATCAAAACATTTGTTACAGTGTAACATGACAACAAAGATATTGGGTAATTGTTCATTAATGCCAATAACTTTATTGTAATAATTAACAATAATTAACAAATATACAGTTTAGAGAAAAAGAGAAAAAGCCAAACTGTGCTTTATTGCTTTGTGCGGAAACAATGGCATACAATGACGCTACAATCGCATTTGCTGATTCTAAAGATGGGCTATTTCGATCATGCTATTAAATAACGTTGAATGTGACACTACCAGAGAATGATTGTATCATGTAAACTCAATGGTTTGACAGGGTATTCCGCCTAAATAAAACACACAATTTCTAAAAGTTACTTCGCGGGCCGCACAAAAACCCTTGGAGGGCCGCATGCGGCCCGCGGGCCGCGTGTTTGAGACCCCTACTTGAGTTTTTTATTCTTTGCTATAATGNATTGTCTTTTAGTAGAATATTTTTTTTGCACAGAAAATGTTACCTGCAGTGCCAGTTTAAGAGTTACTGGGTTAAGACGCATTAAATTTTCTCCTGCATTTTTGCTGGTTTTATTATTTTGACTTAGTGACGTTTTGTAACCTTTAAAAAGAATTCGGCCAGGCAAAGACCTATGACTGATAAACAGGTAAGCAGGGATTTGTTCAAAAAAAAAAATTACAAGCGTACAAAAAAGCACGCATAAACTTTATACACTTAAAATTATCTATCTATGACGTTTTTTTAGCAACGTCTGAAGTGTGTCCATATTTTTTTAGATTTGCTGACTGACATCCAGGAATGCTCGGATGACGAGAGAGATTCTCTTGCAAAGTTTCTCCCTTTGAACCTTGATTTTCGCGGCACTCCCATCACATCTAGTACAGCTCACGCCTTGGCTCAAACCCTTCCAAGTTTGTGTGGCCTGTTGAGAATCTGGATCTTTACCAGTGCAACCTGAACTTGGATTCACTGAAGATGATTTGTGATGGAATCAGCAAACTTAAATACAAGGTTTGTTGCAAGCTTTATAATATTTGTTTTTTTAACTTTTATATTACTGGACACTGAATCACAGCGTCAGAACTATGTTTGTAATTTTTTGCAACACAATTTAAATACTAATTACAAAACCTGAAAGTTAATTATAACAATAAAAACACAATGACATCACTCATCACGTGATATTGTACTATTTAAGATTTTTCAGTTTAATAAACTTGCAACAAATAATCATGAAATCTTGCACAGATGGAATTTCTTGATGTGGGTGGCAACGAGTTGGGAGATGAGGAGCTCAAAATAATTTCTGTTATTTTAAACAAAGTTGGGGAATTAAGGCTGATGGCGTGTGGGATTTCTGCGACTGGTTTGGAAGTTTTATGCGGAGAAATTAAGGAACTGGAAACGCCGGTAGGATATTTTGGTAATATTACTAAACCTGAATATAAATTAAAAAAATGAATAAATAACACAATGACGTCGCTCATCACGTGACATTATGTCATTTGCAGTTTTAAATTTTAATAAATATGTAACAAATAATCATTAAATTTTGCGCAGATGAAATTTCTTGATCTGAGGGGCAACTATTTAGGAGATGAGGAAGTAAAATCAATTTCTGGTATTTTAAACAAAGTTGGGAAATTGGGGCTGAGGGGTTGCGCGATTTCTAAAGATGGGAAACAGGTTTTACACGAAGAATTGAAAAGACTCGAACTTCCCGTAAGTCAACAAAACACTAAGTCATCTGTAAAAATAATGATGACGTAAACACGATTACGTCATAAAGTTACTAAATTGTAAGTTTGTCGTGGTTTGACTTTGTAGGCTGTAGATTACATAAAATATTTTCATTTATTGTTAAAAAGTGATTTTATTGTATTTTCAGAATTCAACCGTCGTTTTTTAATGAGTCCATGATTTGGTTGCGATCTAAAGAATTCCTGGAAATCTAAATTTCAGCTTTAAACATTTTATCAACACGAACTTTGCTTTAACTTAAAAAAAAGTTTTCAATGATGTTTCAGACAAAAAGATTTTAAACATAATATATAATCTGCAAAAGTTGATTCGTTTTTCTTTGAAAGCGTCACCCTTTTTCGTGTTAATTTTTAAATATAGAATCTTAATTTTGCCACTGTTCGACCATTCATATCTTATTTTAAAAAGGAAGAAGATTTTTATAACACTTATAACTGACAGCCTATTTGTGAGGTTACAACCATAATTGCCCAACCAACTTTCTGCATTAAAACTATACCCGTATGCTGCGGAATTTTATCGTTAATCGCATGTCTCATGTTGCATATTATATAGCATATTATTTAAAAAGACATTATATAGCATTGTAACAAAAAATGTAATATACATTCGCTTTTGTCCCATGGCTTTCAAATTAAACGACTTTGTCGTTCTTGCTTTTTTTAAAGTCTTTATAATTCTTGTAAACGGTGTTGTGTAGACTGTGGTTTGTTTGGTGCTAATTAGATGCTGCATTTGATTTCTATGTGAGATGTAAAAGAGTGTCAAATTATTGTAGATGTAGAACAACCTACGTCATTAATGAATAACAAGTATCAGTTTTCCGTGTTTTTTGAATGGTAGGATTGTAAAATGTGTTGGGTAATCCGAAAAAAACAGTAGTGTTCACCTTTCATATTTTTGTTAATTTTAAAATTTTCCTTTATTGCAAAACAACCGTATTTTTAACGCAGTCACAGAAATATATCTTTTAGAATTTTTAACTTTTTATCGAGGTCAACCCCGGCAAGCACCGACACAAATCAACATAATCCGTTTATGAATAAGCACCACTCTATCTACGGTCGCGGTCGTTGTTCAACATCTAACGGTCGCGCTATGCCTCGGGTACACCCGTTTACAACCTATCTGGGTGCGTTTTTTTGTCACCATTTAATTGATTTTACCTCTTACTTCGTGTCGCTCCCTTTTTATCGTTGTGCGGCACCTAGTTGCATGCCTTCTGTTGCTTTTAATTTTGACGACCTGATGATTTCAAAAGTAACTGTCGAAACGTAGTCATATTTTATACACAAATACTGGTGTGCGATTATGATCTGTACAAACGCATTTGACAAGTAAATCAATTAACACCTCACGCAAGTAATTCCACACAGCTGTATACCATATGTTGTCACCTTTTGTTGNACTGGCGATGTGCAAAGTCGAACTTTTATCAAATTTACCCCAATCGTAATTTGTACCATAATACAGAAAACACTTGTCAGGGGGGATACCTATGTGGGATTATGATCTGTACAAACGTATTTGGCAAGTAAATCAATCAACACCTCATGCATATGTTGTCACCTTTTGTTGATTGATTGTCGTTGACAATGTACGTATATATACATGTTGTTTCAAGCGATACGATATCACTTTAATTGTGCACCCCCCCCCCCGTTGTCACCTTTTGTTGACTGTTTGTCGTTGACAGTTGTACGTATATAACATGTTGTTTTAAGCGATACGATATCACTATAAAATCATCACTAAAACTCAACCCAACTTTCGTTCTAATACAAAGTCACTACGGATTTAATTGTGCACAAAAACGGACTTTCAATTAAGGATTAGATCTAGCAAGTGATCAGTCGCTACACTGGCTCTGATTTTTTTCTCAGATTGTTCAAAACCATGCATGGTATAAAAAAGATCCTTAAAAACAATTATATCGAGATGTTCCAGTGGTCGGAAATCCCTGGCGTGGCGTGCGAGGTGATTATTTATGGCACGAAAGCGAATAATAAGTTAAATTTTGATACCAATAAAACAATTATAATTTTTGTTCAGTTGGTTATGAGTATTGTGTAGTACTAAAAGCGCAGCCTACACGTCCCAGTATGCCTGCTTTCGAACTACCTATGCAATACCTTTTACCCATACATACACAAGCAAAGTCTCTCATTTTGATTTAACCAGCAAACTGGCACCCTACTGCGTAGGTGGCCGACCTTCGCGGTATTTCCATTTATATTATGTCCAAACAACATCTGAAACGATCTAAGCTTTACGATGCAATTACAAACTATTCTTTGAGTTAAAATGTAATAAGACGCAGTCGTTGTTTTTCTTTACTCTAGACCAGTGGTTCCCAACCGGTGTGCCGCGGCACCCTGGGGTGCCAATTGCAATGCTCAAGTGTGCCGCGAGATACTGATATTGCAATACTACGTCCCATTCTTTATTTTAACTTTAACCCGTTAAGTGCGGAATTTATTTATTTCTAACCAACTTATTTCTAACCAACAAGTTTCGCGTCTCGCNCAACAACAATTGTTCACTACATAGTTACAAGACCTGAGATAATATGCGCTGCAAAGTGCAAACCGCCGCGACTGCCAAGCCAGTAATAAATGTTAAGCACTCATTTTTTTTTATTTAACACTAGAAGGCGTTGCGCTTGTTTTATCATAATAAAATTGTAGGAAATTTTTGCATGGGGATACGATACATAGCTAATCAATCGAAACAAAGATAGTAGAACGATACCAAGCTAATCGAGAAAAGGCCAAGTGGTAATTAACCCTTTAACTGCATTGGGCCTGAAGACATGGTCAATTGTAAATCGCGATAGAATACAAACTATAGCACGATTTAAAAAAAATGAGAACCACTACTTATAGTCGAGGAAGAATCAAGTGTGACCCCAGATATTAAGGGACTTTGTGCAAGAAGCCAAGCCCAAATTGCACACTGACTTTTAAATATATTTATTTGCGCGCGCTTAACTGTACATTGTAGAACTCATTCTGTGTTGTTTCATACAGTTATTAGAATACGGAAACGTCATGAAATTGTGAGTTTTGCCAGGGTTCCACAAACTATTTATCTCTTTGTTAAGGTGCCGCAAGGTCAAGAAGGTTGGGAACCACTGCTCTAGACATAATGGCAAAGTATCGCTCAATATCAAAAAAGCCGAATGACATTTTTTTTTTGTTTAAATTGCGTACTGTTTAACTGCTAAATATTTTTGACCAGGTTTCAATTTGGACTAGTATTGGAGCCAGGGTTAGGCATTTGGGCTGTGATATCACACAAAGAACAATTAAACATGTTATGCGTCACCATCTCTACATTGTCTTTTCGTGGAACATTTTTCTTCCACAGTGAATTTTACATGTAGTAGTGGTTTAACAGTAACTCGATTAGGATGCAGGGTTGCCAGGTGGCCTAAAAATCGGACAAAAAACGATAAATTGGCCTAATTTCACATGNATCTTCTGTGGCTGCTAGATGTTTGCATGTAGCAACAGGTCCTCTTCCTGCTGCACATTTACATTCTGAATTTACAATTTCTCCACTGTTTTCAAGTTTCATTTTGACATTGTATAAAACATTTTTTTTCAGTGAAGCATGTGTCACAAAAATCTTGTGGGGTTTGATAAGGCCAGGAAGATGATAGGTAGAAATAAATTGAAACGAAGAAAATTTGAACCGGTTTAAAAACCGCAAACCGGTTACGACCAGATAATTTACCCAAACCGGAACAAAACCCGAACCCGAAAATATACATTTTTGAAAACCTGAACTGAACCGAACCCGAACCCTTAAAAACAAAACGAAGTGAACTCGAACCGAACATGAACCCGTATGACAAGCGGTTCGACTCCCTGGAAAAAACAGCCGTTTTTTGACTGTTTGAGGGAGGGGAGGCGTAAGGTGTCGGACAGACATCTTAGGGGGACTTGGACAAAAAAGGGTAAGAACCGCTGTCCTAATTTGTCTGAATTTTGCTGATTGAATAATTTTTTGTCTTCTTCTAATTTTTTGAAGGTTGCAAACTGTCTTTTAATATTTTTACATGCCGTTAAACGTCATTGGTCGTCAAGGACTGTTGATAATTTGGCGAACCCATCTTCATTAACAATGCATATTGTCACTAAATATCATGCCTTGGCAATGCAAATCAGAGTTGCAAGTCGGGCCGGGTTCGGGCCGAGTTCGGGCTTAGGTATTTGTGAGAAAACGGGCCTGACTTTCCGTGTCCGCCATTTTTTTAAATAAAATCACTCAGCAAAGTAACAAGTCTCTGGCATTGACCTAATGCCCACCCTACTCTAAAACGTATTGTTTACGTCATTGTCTACTATTGTTCATTGTGTTTGTTGTCTTTCTCTTTTTTCTTTCCCGTTCTTTGTTACAAGGCTTTCGTGGATAGGCCTGTCAATCAAAATTTCGGGCCTAAACGGGATTCTCAAAAACGTTTCGGGTTCGGGCCGGGCGTCGGGCTTATACTTTCGGGTTCTGGCCGGGTTCTGGCCTGGTTTGGGCCGGGTTCGGGCTTAGATTTCGGGCCCGCTTGCAACTCTGATGCAAATGCGAGGCTCGTATTACGAGCGCGAAAAATCAAAATAAATGCACCTCAAGCGCAATGAAATATAAGCAGTTGTCAAGTTGAGTTTATTTTGCTTGGTGCCACCTTGCGGCGACAAATGCGCCACCTGGCGGTAGACTGTGTAGACCTCTCTGTTAGCACCTGTTGTGAACTCGCAATATCAACTAACTATACTGGTTAGCCTAAGGTCATGTGAAGCCCTTACTATTGCTGTAAGTAACAAACGTTATAGTCACGATTCGATCGTATACATGTAACACTTGGTATATTTTTTTAACGGAAACGAATGAAGAATGGAAGAAATATAAAATATTCGCTAACGTAATACGACACAGGGAATATACACAATCTACATGAAGTCTATACGTCTATTTTTTCGAAATTTCACAATTACGTCTTTGCAATTTAATTTAATGTCGCGGTGAATAAATAAAGAGGTAAGGCCATTCAATCGAGGTTCACCCATAGTAGAACGCAGGTAATTTTTGATGTACTGAATGAACGCTTACTTGATGCAGTTGTGACTGACTGGTTGTGACTATCTCGATGCAGTTGTTTCTAACAGTGGTGGCCTCTTAATCATATTGTGAATATGATTTTGTGTGCAAACAATGCGAAATTTTTGTGCGCATATTGTGTGCAAACAATGCGAAAAAAACAGGTACCAACATACGTCACAATATAGATTATGATGCCATAAACAGTTAAGACTGATCTTCACACTGTGGAGCTCAATCTGTGCATTAAGTTGGAATTGAACTGGGCTTTTGGGGCATCATTAGATGGCATATATATGATATAAACCTATTTCTTTACATCTGCATTTTTGAAACAAAAATCAGCAGGTAATTGGCGGCTGTTGGTGAAATAAGGATCTGCAATGCGACCGTCGTAGCGAAAAGGTTGTTTAAGTGTATAAAACTAACTAGATTAAAAATCACATGCGGCCCTTGGCATAATTTCCAAACTGCAATGTGGCCCTCGAACCGCACTAGTTTGACACCCCTGCTCTAAAACCAACCTGGGAATTGCTGCGCAACGTTGAAACTATATGGAGCGCAAAACATTGAAGAGCACAATTGCTGGATCACTAAACGGTTTAAATAATTGTGTTTGCAGTATAGGGTATAACCATAGATTACTTACTATAACTTAGTTATTGCAGTCGGGAAAAAAGGCAAAATGGTTTCGTATTGCCGTGTTTTTATGTGAAAGTAGTTTTTGTGTACTAATTGATCTTCCAGTTTCCACGAAGAATAAACACAATTATATGCATTCATGCAAAGTATTCGAAAATATTAGTGAAACATGACTTGTGGTTATATGTATTGTTATAAGATTATGTCAAATCGCCAGCAACTTTTCACTCGATTTATAGGAACTAAGGCTAGAAGATGTTAGAGGAAATATTTATAGGGCGTCTAAGGCAAGATTCTGCATCCAACGTCGCAGTCCGCTTTGCCATTGTCTTGTTCTGAATACACACGGAGGGCTATTAGGGTTGGGGTAAAAATAACACTTTATTCTCATCTTAGAGGGTTAGCTTAGAGCTGGATAAAAGGGCTTAGACGGCTTGTGTTTTTATGCAACACCGGATAATTTGTACATCAGCATTATTTGAAAATGTGCATTCAACCGTGACCCATCGGTATCTTCACAAAAAAATGTAGGTAACGAAAGCGCACAAAAATGACAATTGGCACTTCGATATTGGTACCTTGGTTGCCATTATACGCTTTCGTTTTTTTTTTTTGTCCTAAAATGTTCGATTTCCAGACAAATACTGTGCGAATCCAGTCGTCATTACCTTGCAACCCTGTTAGGATTTTATCTCGCAATTTTTGGTGCGTTTATTCTTTTTACTTAGTGATGGTTTTTAATGTTTCAAAAAAGCCCGGACATATACCTATGACTGATAAACAGGTAAGCAGGGATTTAAGTAGTAGGGAGATGGTCCGAAGATTCTCCAGTTCCGTGCAAAACATCCGGTTACCTTGACCTTGAAGACGTCTTAAGACTTCGGAAGGAAGTCTTACCGTTGGCGGAAGTTTTCAAGTGACGTTGCAGGTGTTATTGTTACGTGGAATTTCAAAGGAAGTATGTGTAAGACTTGCGCAAGACCTGTGTGACCTTGTTTAACCTTTCCGGTATCTGTGTTCAGGTGTTGTTGACCTTGAGACTTTTATTCTAGAGGGAATTTTGTGTTTGTGCCTGTTTTCACATTTGTTTAGGTTTTGACGTAGTCAAATATATGTATTAATTTATTTGTTTGTTTGTTTGTTGTAAGAAAGCGGGTCATGACTTTCGAAAACAACCGAGACAGTAAACCGTCAATAGTTTGCGTGCGTCATATACTTTTTACGCTGCGTTTCTAGTGTCGTCCGCCAGCTGTGGAGCGTTTCGCTGGATGAATGAAAAACGCGTCGTCCGCCAGCTGTGGAGTTTCGCCGGATGAGCGAACGCGCGTCGCGCTCGATTGCGTGTCGGATGAGCGGCGCGTCTCGTGCGCGGCGTTTGCGCGCGCGCGGCGTTTCGAATGCGTAATCCCGGTAGAGATTGTTTTTTCGTTTCGATCTTTTTTTTTTATTTCTCACACACACACACATGTGTGTGACAAATTATAATCACAAAATTACCAACATGTAAAAACAATGATACGGACTATAATCCGTGGAACGAATAATTGAGAGTAGAATAAAAAATCGCCGATGGACAACAGTTTTTGAGTTGTGTTTGCAGCAGCCAGCACACAGCTAACACACTATCAGAATCATTCATGGTGATACAAACACTTGCCCAACGTGAATATCCGCGTTTCTATCGTTGTGACGATACTTGACCCGCTACGTTGGTAACCCGTCACGCCTCAATGTCGTTCGGCACCAAACACCAGCTTTATTGTTGCAAAGTGACGAAAGGAGACTTGACTGAATGCTTATTTATGCCTTCACACCTATTTTTAACTTTTTGTTCTGTACCAACTAAATTTGCCGGTGGATTTTTTTTGACTTACACTTTGCCCAAAAATATCAAAACACTGCTTAATATGCTTAAGATAATGTTGGTTTTCACTCTGAAAAAAGCTTTGCAATATATAACATGTTATTTTAAACGCGTTTTGAAAATAAACAATTTCGTAATTTGTGCGAAATATCTTACTGCAATCATGTGTTTGGCAGATGACCAGTTTAGACTGCAGTTATCACTACGTGTTGTTCTGTTTATTGGTGTGGTGACTTCCGTACTTTAAGTCAGGTTGGGAAACGTTCGGCCCGCTTGCCTATTTAATGTGACCCCTGTCACAATTTTGTTAAATGGTCGGCAACCACCGGTGCGCGGCCCGGTACCGGTCCGCGAGAAGTTGGTTCCCGGGTCGCATAATTTTTCAGGTTAAATGGTATAAAATATTTTGCCCATGTATCCCGGGAATGATGAACTAATGTTTGTGGGGGGGGGGGGGGGGGGGGGGGGGGGGGGGGGGGGGGGGGGGGGGGGGGGGGGGGGGGGGGGGGGGGGGGGGGGGGGGGGGGGGGGGGGGGGGGGGGGAGCACCAAAAAAATAAAATATTTATGCACAACTATTTTTTTGAAATTACTTCGACATTTATTCAATATCTCCCAATTTCACACAATGACGTCAAAAGCCACTTTGCTATATTAGGGACATTGCAGCCATTGTCTCTACTTGCGGTAACAAATCATTTGCCAAGTGGTGTTAGATTCAAATTGATTTTAAAGCTATTAGCTTACTGTACAAAATGTTGGATCCTTTTCATGGGCCCCGGCACGTAGGGGCAAGGGGCCCACTAGCCCCCTCCCCCTTTGGGATTTCAAAGTACCACAAAATACTCATTATCTCGAAAAACTTGGTTACTGAAAAACGATAATGCTCTAAGAAGGAAAGTTGACATGGTCAAAGCAAATGTCTTAACAAGCGACTTTAACGATGTCTGCATTGTTTATACATATCTAAATTGTTTCCATAGCCTCTGCCGTTTCTATGAACTATAGTGGCGTGACTGTGCGGGTATTTTTCATCGTTGACGCAAATCTACTGCATACATTTTATGCCATGTGTACATAATTACCTGGTATAGTAATCTATCCCTGCAAATGTGTGTTTGTCAAAATTTAACCCTTCCTAGAAAATTTCTGCCGGCGCTCATGATCCTTTTAGTTATTTAAAATTTAATCTTGAAAAAAAAGGATCGGTGGTGACGCTAGGGCGTTCCAGAAAGAATGGTCAAACTCTTATTTTTTGTCGAAATAAGTGATAAACCTGTATTTCTTGTTTTTTGTAATCATGTAGCAGCAAAAAAATATCAATTCTGAAGCATTGAAATATAGTTCAAGTTTCGACGCAACAACAATTGTTCTAGTTTTCGAGCAAGTTTGTCGTTTTTTGTTCGGCGAAAACGATTCACATTCAGCCCATACCCTTATACCGTCTGCTGGCCGTAGTAGGAGCTAAGAACGCGGCGATCTCGGGGGGTTCGTGAAAAAAAAACTTTTCTCGTTTCACCTTCAGTAATATCGCATTTCATACATGTCAGTAGTGTGTGTCAGTAGTATAGAAAAAGAGGAGGTCTCAAATAGAAACGTTTTGCGCAAAAGATTTTGTTATTTAGAAAATGTTTGTTACGAAAGGAATTTGTGACGAGCGGTAATACGAATTTGTGACGAACTTGAGTACACGGTCAGAAAAAAAGCACAATGAGCCACCGCCAAGCTTTTTCCGGCAGTGATGCGTTAAAGCGTTGCGTGATAACTTAATATGGTAGTGCCCTATAGTAAAATAAAAATAAAAGTATCGTGTTATGGTACCTCTTTACATCTCCTCGTAAAAGTTGTATGAAAACCTTTAAGTTAAGTCACATTGCTTAATTCATCTCTTGGTGGGTCATGCGCATCACAACGTAAAGGACATTCTAATGCGCGTCAGCTACCAGTCGCTTTTATACCTCTTAACAACCGTTTTGTCTGCGTTTTAGCACAATGTTTGTCCCGGTTTCCTTCCTGTTATCGCCCTATGTGTACGCTAATCAAACTATCTCCGAGTGATATATTGAAACGTCGGATGCATTATATATATATTTCCAGGTTAAGCAAAAGGAAAAGTTTTTTCTCAGAATACCTTTAGAAATGAAACTTTTTTTTGTAAATACAATATCTCAAAAACGACAAATTTTATGGAAAAAAGTTTCAAAGAAACATAATAGTCACTTGACAACTGCGTTAGAAATGCTTTGCGATAAAACAACGATTTGTCTGCTTATCGATATGTTGCTTGGCAATAAAATGTTGTTGTTATGATAGACAATTACACCAAACAATGGGTTAAAAATATAACCTGTCGAACGAATGGTTAAAAGTTGTGGTTAAGAATCACCGATCCAGAACAGTTTGAAATTTCAGAGTGGTGGTTTTGATTAGTGATGCACCTAAGTTTCGGTTGGCCGAAACATTTCGGCCGAATATGCCGTTTTCCAGTGTTTCGGTTTCGGCCTGAATTTTTTTAAAACTTGGCCAAAACCGAACTTTTTGATGGTATGAAATTAATGCCTTTATAAGTATAACAATTTTAGCAACATGAAACATTACAAATTAACTAATTGTTGCATCTAAAAATGCGAGCCATGTTGTCTGCAAACATCCAAACTTTAAAAAAGCTTACGCATTTTGAAAGTTAATTTGGAGTGCCATAAACCAGTTTACTTGCATCAACAACACAAGATTAAGTCAAAAAAAATCCACAGAAAAAGGGACTTAAGTTCGGCCTGATTGGGGGGGGGGGGGGGGGGGGGGGGGGGGGGGGGGGGGGGGGGGGGGGGGGGGGGGGGGGGGGGGGGGGGGGGGGGGGGGGGGGGGGGGGGGGGGGGGGGTGTGATCAGCCAGCACATAGCAAACCGTAGAATCGCTCTAAATCATTCAAGCCTATGCGACATGAGACTATACTCAAATCCCACGTTCGTTACCCGTCACGCCTCAGTGGCGTTCTAACCCAACCCACCAGCTTTATTGTTGAAAAGCGACGTGGCAAGATTCGACTGAAAGCATTTCTATGCCTCCACATCTATTTTTATCCTTAGTTCTGTACCAGTTAAATTGACCGGAAAACTTTTGTTTTCGACTTACACGTTGCCCAAAAACATCAAAACGCTGTTTAATATGTTTGAGACACGTTACGTAGCAGAATTTAAACAAAGGAACGGGGCAAAGTTGGTGAATGCTGCGGTTTTAAATATGAAATAAGCTTGGAAATATAGAACATACTAGTTTAAACTTGTTTGCAATTGAAACAAATTCTTATATGGTGTGAAATGTTCGGCTGCACTTATGTGTTGAGCTACATTTTACCACAAACACGAAAATGACCAGTTTGGACTTTAATCCATTATCAACTCACCCAAAATTGATTAAACGCAACGGATTTGCCTGCGTATATTGGTGTTGTGACATAGGTCTCTTATATAACCAATGTATGTTGTATATTGCAACGCTTATACTTATCATTGAGGAATTACCTTAGCCCAACATACAGCCATTAAGTTTCACAAACCACATTTTATATGTTCAAGTTGTTTTACACAAGACCAAGTTTCAATGCAACAACAACTGTTCTTGTTTTCGAGCAGGTTTATCGTTTTTTCAAAAAAAGTTTTACCTTCATTCTCTACCCTTGTACGGTCTGGTGACAATTAAGAACGNCCGTGTGAATATCCGAGTTTCTATCGTTGTGAGACGATACTTAAACCCTACAGTTTTAAATCTGAAATAAGCTTGGAAATATAGAACATGTTATTTTAAACTTGTTTGCAATTGAAACAAATTCTTATTTGGTGTGAAATGTTTGCTATAAATAAGTCGCATTCGTTCATATGAGTCGTGTTGTCGGTCCAACCTTTATTTAGGCGAAGTGCATGCGCTTGCGCAGTACAAACAGAGTAGGCCTAAAATCGAAAGGTTTTCCGCAGTTGATTATATTATTTTCAAATTTTACATTGCGAAAGGACTCAGTGACGAGCCGTAATAGTTTCAAAATAGCTTGTGCACTCACTGGCTTGGGGGGGGGGCTGCACTTGCGCAGTACAAACAGAGTAGGCCTAAAATCGAAGTATTTTGCGCAATAGATTATATTATTTTAAAAATTTACATTACGAAAGGACTCAGTGACGAACTAATAGTTTTCAAAATGGCTTGTCCACTCACTAGCTTAAGCTTTCAAGTATCTTGTTTGGGCCAGTGTTGGCGACCACACGAAAGAATGCATAAACATTTCAATGAAGGGGTGGAGACGATAAGTGTTCGATGTCAGTGAAATGTTTGCATCTGACCCAGAACAGTTACTATTTGTTATGCATAGTGCTACGCAAGGTGGTTTTTTTGTTAAGTTTGGCGATNTTTCAAAATTTACATTACGAAAGGACGAGCCGTAATACTTTTAAAATAGCTTGTCCACTCACTAGCTTGACCTTTCAAGTTTTTTGTTTTGGCCAGTGTTGGCGACCACATAAACGAATGTATAAAAAGTTCAACGAAGGGGTGGAAACGATAATTGTGCCGATGTCAGTGAAATGTTTGCATCTGACCCATAACAGTTGCTATTTGTTAAGCATAGTGCTACATAAGGTGGTGTTTTTGTTAAGTTTGGCGATTGTAACAAGTTTGAAATAACGGTATCTCAATGACAGCAAATTTGCGGAAGAATAGCCATAGAAAAAGATCCTGCGTTAGAATTTTTCGAAAAATTGCTCAGTTAAGCATGCCACGCTGTCGTAATCGAGTTCGACAGCACAGGCGTGAAAAATGCTTCGCGAAAAACAAATTTTCTGCATATTGATATGCCTGGCAACGAAGTATCGTTGTAACTGCAGAATTACTCAAGTTGATACAAAAACTTGCGCAATGTGAATTTACGCGTTTCTATTGTTGTGACAATACTTGACCCTTACGGTGGTTACCCGTCACGCCTCAGTGTTTTACCCCAAACACCAGCTTTATTGTTGCAAAATGACACAAGGAGACTCGACTTAAAGCTTATTTATCCCTTTACACCCAATTTTAATCTTTAGTTATGTACCAACTAAATTTGCCGGTAAACTTTTTAAACCTACGATATCAACCAACTCAGATTGAAATTTTAGTTGTAGTGCAGTTGCTTTATTAGCAGTTAGCACAAAGCCTCAATATTTACTCTTATTTTGTTATTGGTTGTATAAATGTGCAAAAAATGTATAAAGTGGAATATTGTGTTAATGTAATGTTGTTATGTATCTTATTTGTTTTGTGTAACTATGTTGATACACAGTCTTTGCTGTCCTGCACTTTTGAGCTGTATAAATGCTTTCTTAAAACACAAATACAAAACATTTTACAATTTAGACGTTTTTTTGTATATATATATATTTTTTCTTTTTGTTTTTCTTTACAGAAAATAAAATGTTAAAAATGTTTTAAAATGTAATTGTGACATAAAAAATATTTGTGAATGACAACAAAATTTACACCGTCTATGACAGTGACATAAAAGCATAATGGAAAACGCTGGAAGCAGTCACATGCATGGTTGTCAGACACATGAAATCGATGATCAGTCCCGGAAAGTTCTGGTAAATACTTTTTGCCAATTTTATTTTCATAAATACTTGATAAACAACATTCCAATTATGGTTAAAATGAGTATTTATGTTGTGTCATTACATTTTTTCACAACAGATGAACCAGGAGTCCCAAAATCTCTAATATCATTGTTCTGCTTTTGTTTCTTTTTTCTCCGGTGAACTGTGTCCATGCACTTTCGGCATGAAATCTTTGGTAGATTTGGTTGAAACTTTCACAGATGGTAGGTATAGTTATGCAGACATGCCATATGCTTTATTTGACTTTATAATCCCAGTGTTTACCCCGCTAGACCCCAAAGTGTAAAATATTTTTGTATGTTGCTGAGCATCACAAACGAAAACTTTCTGTGGTGTAAAAGTATGCAACAGAACAGATGTGCTTGTATTTGTGCACTACTTGGTGGTTGTTTTTGCAGAGGGGTGTTAACAGCCTTATGACGAAAACGTTGCTAATGACAAATTTTTCGAGATGCTAGATAAAGTCAGATGTAGATGTGCCATTTGTATCGATAGCCCCACATTTACCCAACTAACCCTATAGAATGGGTGTATTTTAAAACAACTCTCATTCAAATATTTGGATTTGTTATATTTGGATTGCTGGTAAAATTTGTTATGTCTAGGTGTAGATTGTTGTGTTTTACCCTGTGGCGCAACAATCTATTTACCTCACTACCCCACTGAAAATGTTGAATTTTTTAAATAATGTCTGAATTGGATGAAATTTGGACAGCTTATAGAGTTTGTCATTTAAAGGTGTAGAATGGTGTGTTTTATCTAGTAGCTCCTACAGTTACCCCAGTAGCCCCCCAAAATGATTACTTTTTTTTAAATAATGTCTAAATTGAATGGAATTTGGACAACTTGTAGAGTGTGTGATTTATAGGTGTAGAACAGGCAACCTTTTAGGGATCGCATGCCAATTGACTTGTTATTTTCATGTGTCAAATACCTCGCATGCCAAGGTGCATGTAAGGCCTCATTTGAAGACAATAGCACAGGGGTGCAAAATTTTTTGTCGGAATCTGGTAGCGCGCAAAAATTTTTAGTAGCACACGTTTTTGTGTATGTGACTTTTTCCACCTAATGCACAACCATTTCGCGGGGGGGGGGGGTCGGCAACCTTTTAGGCATCGCATGCCAATTGACTTGTTATTTTCATGTGTTAAATACCTTGCATGCCAAGGTTTTTCTAAATAATAGTGGTTCGTGCCAGCAGATATCAATAATAAAGCTATAGCAGAGTGTTTTGTGCATGTAAGGCTTAATTTGAAGACAATAGCACATCAAAAAACTTTTAACAAGCAGTGTAACAGGTTACATTGTTACTTTAATATAAACACACAAACCGATTAGCGCGCTGTGAAAAACCACCTTGCATGCCAACCATTGCACCCACGCCAAGGGTTGCCAACCTCTGGGTGTAGAATGTTGTGTTTCACCCTGTAGCCCTAACATTTACCCCAGTAGCCCCCAAAAATGGGTTAATTTTTTAAATACTGTCCAAATTGAACACAATTTGGACAGCTTGTAGAGTGTGGAATTTATAGGTGTAGAACGTGAAATATATCAAACTTTTAAAATGGGTCATGGTATATATGTAAGATCAATATGTGCTAGGCCACACTTCTAGTTATGGGTGAGTTTTTTTTTATACAGTGTTGGAATTGAATGAAATTTGGATAGCTTGAAGAATTTGATATGATATTAAGAGGTGTCCATTATTCTGTTAGACTTCGATTTGCCACTATTTACCCCTTTCTTTTTCTATAAATAGAACATCAAATAGGACAAACTTCAAACAATATCTGGGATGAATCTGATTTGTATAGTTTGTACTCTACATCGGGTCTTCTCAAAATGTGGGTCGCGACCCCAATTGGGGTCATGTAATATAATTTTAGGGTCACGAAACATTATGGGTTTTTATGTCAGTCACAATAAATGATATACGTGCGTACATTTATTGTTTAAACATCATTCCCGTTTATTCAAACTGCTCTAAACACATTTTGTAGAACTTAAAAGAGTATTACCAGCTTAGTAGCAATAAGCGCCAGATTTTGTAATTTGTGTCACAAATTTGTACAGAGGCTATAGAGCTTATTATCAAGAGTTTAATTTCTATTAAAATGGTAATGTAAATGATATTTTAGCAAACTAAATTTATAGGGGGGAATTATATTTGAAAATCGACTGAACGGACAAAAAGGTTGGGAACCACTGAACTAAGGTTATAAAAGACCATGACTAATATGGGACCCATTGTAAATTGGGTGTCGGAATATATAAACATTTCAAAGTCCGTTATAATGTATGTGCAATGGCAAAATGTGCTAAGCCAACATTTTAGCTTTTGTTTGTGATTTGCGAATGTATGAAATGGAAAACGTATACAAAAATACAAAAACTACCTTTCCAGTTTTCTTTGCTATTGCCCGGGGGGGGGGATTTTTCACATAGATTATTAGCAGACCAATCTTCTTGTTCTGCCAGGCTTAAAAACATTTCTCTAATTTTGTTACTGAAAGCTAAAAATGTTTTTGGGGGGGGGGTTTTTTCACATAAATTATTAGCAGACCAATATTCTTGTTCTGCCAGCCTTAAAAACATTTCTCTAATTTTGTTACTGAAAGCTAAAAATGTTTTTGTAATATTTTGCTATGTATAGTCTGCATGTTTACTTAGTTGTGTAACAAAAACATTTTTGAGTGCACAGTGTTTTGTTTTCACCAGGAGCGGCAAATGTTAGAGAAAGAACAAACAGGTAACTTTGTGTGTTTTGTAATTTAAGAAACATGTACAAAATTTACACGTATCTTTTCAGATTGTATGGCTTTAAATTCAATTGTACCCACCTAAGGAATTTTTTTGATATTCTAATAAAAACAAAGCTAAAATGTCAGTAATTTAAAAACAAGAAACTTGATAATGTTTGTAATGCAGGATCTGTCCAGGCCAACTTTGATGGAACCACATTTTTGAATTCTTCCCTTTACTTTGCTGCAAGGAATTGGGGGGGGGGGGGGGGGGGGGGGGGGGGGGGGGGGGGGGGGGGGGGGGGGGGGGGGGGGGGGGGGGGGGGGAAGTATTTTGTGTGTTTTGATTTTTTTTTAAATATCGTTTCACAGATCGTTAAATTTTTATGTAACTTACTATCATAGGCGCAGACTTTGAATTTTTTCTGGGTTTGGGTCGTGCAATCAAAAAGTTAAAAACTGAACTTTTGAAACAGTACTGTGAGTCTTGTAAAAATTAGGCAAAACTGTATTGTTGAACACTAAAAACCGACTGCTATTGAAAAACTCTGTCAAAACGTCATTAGACAACTGTTCGGTATCTGCAAAGATTGGACTATATTCTTATATTTTAGTTCACGCACCTTAACTTTTTTTATTACATTGTTGTTGACGTAATACCGGAAGCATCGGCGTTTCCCTTACTCTCGTGAGAGATTGGCTTTAAAGTTGTGATTTTGTTCTATGTTAATGTTACTTTGTTGTTTAGATGTGGGAGAAAAGACCAAACCGAAATTTACAGATGGTAAGTTTTTGGGGGGGGGGGGGGGGGGGGGGGGGGGGGGGGGGGGGGGGGGGGGGGGGGGGGGGGGGGGGGGGGGGGGGGGGGGGGGGGGGGGGGGGGGAGTGATGCACCGAACCCGTCTCAAAACGTTTAGGCCGAAACCGAATATTTGACCATGTGCCGAATATTTTTGGCCAAATCAGGCCGAATCTTAAATTCTTGTTCTAAATGATGTTTTCAACTGGACCTTGTGTCGTTGATGCCGGTATACTAGTTAATGACATTCCAAAATCACTCTTACAATGCGTAAGCTTTCCTAAATTTTGCATACAACATGGCTCGTATTTTTTTAGATGCAACAATTAGTTAATTCATGTTTTTTTATATGAGCGATATTAACAGTTTTGGTAATAGTTGTACAATCAAGAACAATCAAAAAGTTCGGTTTTGGCCGGATTTTCAAAAAAATGTTCGGGCCGAAACCGAAACATGGGAAAACGACATACTTAGCCGAAATGTTTCGGCCAACCGAAACTTCGGTGCATCACTACTATATATAGTCCATTAAGACAAAATTTAAAATATAGCTTGGGTAATTATGGGTTCCTTCTGAAGGGTATGCAAGTGCAGTGGTTTCCAACCTGTTTTTGACGCCACCCAAATACTACTAAGATTTGTTTTGTGGTTTCTCACGACACATGGACATGCATTCTTAATATTTTGGTTGTATTTTTTGCAAATCAGCAAATTTCGAAAATTATTACACCATTTTGAAAATCAAACCAATATTATTCGTTTTTTCGACCAAACGTAAGTTAGGTCCTACTAACATCATGGCACGGGAATAAATTAACAAAAGAATCTGTCACAACGAATCATGTTATCAAACCACTTCAGCGCACTCAGATCAATGATGAAATCGGAGTTGTACGCAGATGCACGCAGAACAAATTAAGAGTAAAGGTAAAATAAGTTCAAAATTGTTAAAGTGGCAAACACAATGCCAAATGACTAACTACGTGGCACGAGAAAACATGAATCCTTTTAACCCTAACTTACACGTGCGTGTAAGGCACCACACATACGACCTTTTGATTTTAGGATTGTGACACGTCGCACCCCCGGAATTTGCAAAACTATGCTTCGTAAGCCGTACCCGAAAGCCCCACCAATGAGCCCACTGGCTTTTGAACTCCAAAATATGGACAACCAAAAAATTAAATTTTCGTACGAAGAAACAAACGTTTTTAAACAAACAACAAAAACCATTACATATCATATGCCATATTTGTTGCAAGAAACAATCTGTTCCAGGAACTCCTTGTTCGTAGAAAATACTTTGTGACAGCTCAGGTCTAGGTTTACTTACAATAGTATGCACAATGTCTTGGGCACACAAGTCCTATTTTCACCACTTGTGTGTATACCTGAACAACAAAGTGAGCAGCATTATGCCAAGCCAGTGGGATCTGCTGAAATATATATATATATATAGGGGGGGGGGACAACAAAAACCATTACATATCATATGCCATATTTGTTGCAAGAAACAATCTGTTCCAGGAACTCCTTGTTCGTAGAAAATACTTTGTGACAGCTCAGGTCTAGGTTTACTTACAATAGTA